>JABFIG010000028.1:0-186145 GCA_017139545.1 Ambrosiella cleistominuta | reverse complement strand
CTCATCTCTTTCAATATACTCTATCTTCCTCAAGTTTCTTACTTTACTGTCCTTTTCTTCTTAAAGTCCTCTTTCTCTATTGCCATTTCCTTTGTCAGCCTTCAAGTTTTCCTCTTCTTTTCCACTGTGCAAACCTTCTGTCCCCTTTACTTTTTACAGTAATGTCATCTACCTATAACACCATACGTCACCATACGTCACCATATATCACCAATTTGTCTTCATGAATCAATCATTGACCAATAATGGCACTGTCGCAGTTATGGATTTTCACATACTTGTTCCTATTTATCAAACCTTCCCAGTCCACACATGATGACTCTGTTTGCCATCTGCCACAGAATGTGTTACAATCTGGTCAAGCAATCTGCCATGCTCTGTCAACTCCAAATTTGGACATACCGAATGAAACACCGCCATCAGGATCAACACTTACATCACTTCTTGATAATATACCTGATGCCACCGTTGCTAGTGACTTTATGTCGTTCGAACAATGGAAAGACCACATATTGAAGAGATCTGCTGCGGAAAGTGTTGATATTGTTGAAGAGGAGAAAGCTACAAAGATGCTATCAACACATCAGTTTCTAGAAGATACTGCGAGTGAAATCTCAGTCCATGTAGATTCTGGTAATGTGTCTGTAGCTCAACCTATACGTCCTTCGTCATATCCCTCCGTTTCACCAAATTCAAATGTATCTTCAAATATTGATGAGTTCAGGTTGAATTATCACCCCTCCAAAGACGCGGGCAAAACATGTAAAGAGCGTTTTTCATATTCTTCATTTGACGCTGGGGCAACCGTTTTAAAGACAACGTCAGGTGCCAAAAACGCCAAGGCCATCTTACGTGAGAATAAGGACTCCTATCTGTTGATGGAATGTTCAAACAAAAACAAATTTGTCATAATTGAGCTCAGCGATGATATCTTGGTTGACACCATCGTTGTGGCAAATTTCGAGTTCTTTTCGAGTATGGTCCGCAGATTTCGTGTGAGTGCCAGTGATAGATATCCTGTCAAACTTGACAAATGGGTTGATCTGGGGACTTTTGAAGCACGAAACTCTAGAGACATTCAGGCATTCCTGATACAAAACCCACGGATTTATGCTCGCTATATCCGACTAGAGTTTTTGTCACATTATGGTAATGAGTATTATTGTCCAATATCCCTTGTGAGGGTTCATGGTACAACTATGATCGAGTCATGGAAGGAGGCCGAGGGAACCGGCGATGACACTCTTGCGTTAGATGAAGTCCACGACCTTGATGAACAAGCTCATACTACATTGCCAAATCTATCAGAACATAAATCGATAGAGTCTTCTCGCTATTCTGCTACTTCTGTAACACTAGACCTTACACAGACAAGCAGGCTCATGAGCACCGTCAGTGCCAGTGTCAACCCCACTCCTGTATCTACTGTTGATTCCACTACTAGGTTCCTCGTTAGTGGGGAATTGAAAGTGAATGAGCTCTATTGTCAACTTTCATGTTGTAATGATCTATTACCAATCAGAATCTTCCAATCTCCGACCTGCTTTGAGCAATTCGCACATAATCAAACTTGCATTGGAGAGGCCCTTCTACATGTTCCCTCACATAGATCAGAGAAATCCTGTAATAACACGGACTGTACGACGTCTTCAACCACCATATTATCAGCATCGTCTTCAATAGCCACAGATCTTAATTATCTAGCGACTAGTTCAGAAGGAAACATTGATCGACCACCAGGGCTGCCAAATATTCGGCCCTCTGAGCCCAATCCGGTGCGTTCTAAGACTACGTCCACCAGCCCGACTCCCCTGGTGCAAGAAAGCTTTTTCAAATCCATATCCAAAAGGCTACAGAATCTTGAGACAAACATGACTTGGTCAATCAAATATCTGGAAGACCAAGCTTATGCCTGCCGATATTCAATGAGAAAATCTGAAGAGAGTCACGGACGCAAGTTGGCTGCGCTACTCAAACATCTGAACTATACAATCTTGCGTGAATTGCAAGAAATTAAACAGGACCATGATAAACTTTGGCAGCAGACGTTACAGGTCCTCGATGGACAACGAGAACAATCAGAAAACGAACTCTTGGCCTTGGGAACTCGCCTGAATGTGTTAGCCGAAGAAGTTGTTTTTCAGAAGCGGATGTCCATAGGACAATCAGTGTTACTTTTGTCTTGCTTGGTTTTGGTCATATTTTCTCGATCAGTCATAGCGCAACCGCTAGACTGGAGACATGTTGATTCAACAGAAACTCATTTGCAGACAAAGCGCAAGAATGCCAAAATAATACCCAACACCCACTTGGAACATTATGATACCAAAGTACTTCGACCGCCATCGCGATGGCCGATATCCTCGGAATCTAGCAGTGCTGACGAAATTGATCCTTTGGACTCACATGGGTTACCACAGTCTCCTGAAAGATCTCCTGATGAATTAGTCTCATGTCAGATCAAGCAGGATACATATGTGGATGGAAGCCCGCAAAATCCGTTGCGGTGTCCGGCCAGTTTTGTCAATGACCAACCTCGTAAACCTCTGCCTGCTTTACCAGAACATCCTGATATGTAAAGTGGACTGTTTAGTTGTATAATTTATTTTTGTATTGCAAAATGTATAAGCTTAGATTGAGGGGTCCTTGGTGTATATGAAAGAAATGACAAACGTAATGTGATGGTACACGATTATGATTTCTAATGCGTAACTCATGCATTTTACTTAGTAACTTGATGCTGAAAGTGGATCTGTGTGACGTCAGGTATTAACAAGGGTTACAAGGTGACGACACAGTTGTCCCCAAGGGTCGGTGAGGAGGTCGTGGAAATAATCTAGACACCCGGCGAGAATTTAATCTTCTTGGTCTCCGTTATCGTTATCTTCTAACACACAGAGAGAGTACCTAAAATTTACATCATGTCTCGTCGAACCAGAGCATATGATGATTATCGTTCAGCTGTCGATGGTGTAAGCCTTGGTAGTCCTGAGCTGTGAAGTAGCCAATGCTAATGCAGATAAAATCGCAAAACGTCCAGGTAATCCTTCCGTCTTCAGATTCAGACTTCATCGACCAGCTCATTCCGATACTCAAGGATGCCGCGACCACAGGCCGGACGGGAACGTTGATCCAAAGTCTCAACAGTTATGCTGATGATAAGGAAACAGAGATTGAACAGATCGGGTTGACACAACATGGTGAATTCCTGGCTTCAGTCAATCAACTTCAACATGTCAGGGAAACCACAGTTGAATTAACCGCAGAAATTATGAATCTGAACGAATCTATTCAATTAAGCACTGAGAAACTTGCCGTCCAGAAACAAGCTCTTGTCAACACCAGAGCAACGCGACAAAATTTGGCCGACGCTTCGTCAGCTTTGGAAGAATCCTTGAAGATTCTACATGCGGTAAACAACGCCCATGAACTCATCAGAAAGAAAAAGTACTATGCTGCTCTCAAATCTCTCGATGATCTCCAGAACGAGCATCTAATCCCAACCATTCAAAATAAGTATGCCACACAACAACGCCTGGCAGATGTCATCCAAAAATCAATCCCTTCTTCACAGCGCACCATTTCAGATGCTGTAATGACCGACCTCAATACATGGCTCTTTCGTATCCGGGAGACTTCCCAGTTTCTTGGTGAAGTAGCCTTCTACCACACCGAACTCCGTCGTGAACGTCAAAAGGAACGAGTTAGGGAGAATCCTTATATGTCAAACTTTAAACTTAATTCTGCCATCGAAATCGTCTGTGACGATGGGGAGGAGTTCGATGTATTGGATAATGAGGAACTCCAGATTGACTTCACCCCTTTGTTTGAGTGCGTACATATTCATGAATCTTTGGGACAGAGTGATAGATTTCGTTCCGAATATGCTGCTACTCGACGACAACAGAAAGATTTGCTTCTACCAAGCTCTATCAATCTTCTAGGTGATGGAGAGCAATCTCTCAGTAGTTTGTTGGAAGGCATTGCTGGTTTCGCTATAATTGAGAAAGCGACTATTCAGCGCTTACCTCAACTTCGTTCATCGATAGATGTAGAAGAACTTTGGGATTCTATGTGCCAAACCGCCATGTCTCTGACCTCTCGGGCTTTGAATGACATCACCGATGCTGAAGGTCTTCTGAAGATCAAGGGTTATATCGCAATGTTTATTCAAACAATGGAGGTAGGTACACCTAGCTACTGTATTGTCACGATATCGAAATCGACTAATCATTTTGCCTTTTCAGGGCTGGGGATACTCTGTCACCATGTTGGACAGCTTTTTACTCACTTTGTTCCAAAAATACTCTGACCTTTTGAAACAGAGATTTAGCGAAGACTTCCAGGAAATTGTTACTACTGATGACTACATGCCGATGGCAATCCAAACAGCCGAGGGGTATGAAAAGGTTGTCAATGTTAGTTGGTTCACGCAGGACAAACCAATCTCCGAAATGACGTATGTTTCTCACGCCCTTAATATTCAGTATTTTTCATATACTGACCATAAATTGTCTTAGATTTCCTTCGGTGCTACCGTTCTCACAAATGTATCCACTATGCTGTATTGACATCCGCAATTTCCTCAACCAATTCTACTTTTTTTCTGATGATCATTTCCAACACCCTAGTTTGATAGATGAAACACTGCGCAAGGTGAGTGTTTGATGTATCGTTGGTTTTAGTGCCATTAACGCTTACAATTTTGAACCTCTTGGTAGGCTTTGGATGAACTCTTGGTGGAAAAGGTCTGTCGCTCCTTGGTGGAAAAGCTGAGTTCCCAGTACCTTGGTCAGATTGTACAAATTCTCATCAACTTGGAGCATTTCGAGATTGCCTGCCATGAACTAGAGCAGTTGCTCATCAGGGCTCGATCGTCTACATCAGCTGGCGGTCCTGTGACGTTGAAAGCCACAGAAGAATTCAGAAGCAATAAGAAAAGCGCCGAGAAACGCATTTTTGAACTTGTAAACTCGAAGATTGATGACTTGGTGGACACGGCAGAATACAGTTGGTGAGTTGTGGGTCGGGAGATGAATTGGATGTATCTACTAACATTGACCAGGATGTCCCCCACACCTCCGACAGAAACAAGTAATTACATGCAAACCCTGACGACATATCTGTCGAACATCATGAACTCTACTCTCCTAGGTTTGCCGCGCGAGATCAAGGAACTCATTTATTTCGACGCCCTCAGCCATGCTGCCAACAAGATCTTGGCTTTGCCATTATCAGAAGAAGTCAAGTATATCAATGCCAATGGAGTTGCTGCTCTGGCCAAAGATGTTCAATACTTAACAGAGTTTGTCACTAGCCTCGAAAACGGCGCAATGCTAAGAGAAAATCTGGATGAATTACAACAAACCATAAACCTCATGCAGAGTGACAATCACGATGAATTTTATGATATTTCAACGAGAAACAAGAAATACGGTCGCGTTGACCCGATAAGTGGTCCAACGTTAGTGGAAAAGTAAGTTTTCATATGCATCGCTGGCCTCCTTCATCCATATGCGCATATCTAACTGGTTCAGGGTAACCGCAAGCACAACGGCAGCAGCAACTTCCCGATCTGCTGGATTGGCAAACTTTTCGTCTAGATTCGGAGGCATGATGAACCAGAGGACTTAGATTTTTACGGATGGGAGTAAGACTTGAATAAAGTATGTAATGATCATTAAAAAATTCTACAAAGACCCAGATTAAGCCGAGAACAAGAAACCAAAAAAAGAAAAGAAACCACTACAATCCGCATGATCTATGTCATATGCAAAATATGACAATATGTTTTCGCTTTACTCAAATTCGTCTTGAGGAAGTTGACCCTAAGTGACTGTTAGTAGATACAAAGTTTTTTGTGTGAAAATGCTTACCTGAGATTGTGACATGGAAGCATAATACATTCCATCGATGTCTCCATATATCCCGGACTGGGTCTGGCTGTATTGATTACTAGACTGGCCGGTGTAGAGACTTCCAGGTTGTCTGTAATCTCCTTCTCCTCCAAGGCTGTGGTTGTTGATACTGTAATCGGAGGGGTTAATGTGAGCAGCGGAAGGACCTGGTTGTGAAATTGACACCGGAAGTTGGGTTGACTGGTTGGAAGCATTAACCAACGCTTGAGCTTGAGCTTGAGCCTGAGCCTGAGCATCTGACTGGGTGGTGTTTCTCTTAGAGTTTGTGCCGGCATCTTCACGAGGAACAATATCGATCAGGAAATCAAACATGTCTGATTTGCTCAATGCTGAGGCGATGTCAGATCTTTGCAAAGTGCGGCGCTTATTTTCTTCGGCATGAATCCAGGCTCGCATTGTAAGCTCGGTAATGAAGATGTCACATCCCTTAGCAAACAAGATGGGTGCTTCCGCTGAGATCATTTTGACATCGGGGTCAGCCTTCATTACTTTTTTGATTCGTGCTAAAGGAAGCTGATGAATTTTATAGTCATGATTGTCAGTCTCCAAGTGGTTGATCGTGTGTTGCCAGTAGGTTGTGAGGGTATTGCGAAATGGGGCTGTCAAGCCTTGATGCACCTAATTTGAACGTTAGATAGCTGGAAGGCAGGGTGAGGCACAGGACTTACATTGGCCCAAGGGCCAGTATAGAGTTCGGCAGGTGCAAATCCTTGGGCAGCAAGCTATGAGTTTATGTGAGTTCTAAGATCATGACCTCGTATAAGAACATCTTTGTGCTCACCGCCTGACTGGCGCCTGGAAGCTTGTTAGTACAACTTTATTAACGATAGGAGGTGTTGTTCAAAGTACCGTAATGTCCCCCCAAACTAGTATCATACACAGCTTCTTGAGGACGCACCACTTCCGCCGATTCTTGGTTCTGAGAGGGAGCTTGACCTTCCATTATTGATCACGACAACCGGAACAGTGGTAGGATGTTTGGTGGATATTCAGACAATGGGCAAATATAATAAAACCGAGATAAAGAGTGCGAATAATGACCACAGAAATGTAAACGCTCAGTTGGGGTAAGAAATGTAGCATGCGACACAATACAAGTTCAGGCGCGGGGCTCTAGGATCTAAATGGATGGCATCCTTGCGACTAACCCTTACGACGCAAGGATTAATGTGAATCCTACAAGCCATGCTGCTTATATAATCTTGCAGACCCGCTTGTACCTTATCTCCCGAGTCCTTTTTTTTTAAAGTTCCTTTTAATAATCTGTTATGAAGATTTCGAGCTTTCTACTTTTCTTCTGATTCATTCGTTCTCACCAACATGTCAAAGATTTCAATTCCTGATATTGACAGCCTCCTTTCGGCTGCGGAAGCTCACCTCTCAAACTCTGTGTCAAGTAACAGACGGACTATACCCTCTGTGGTTACAAATTTCTCAGCTTCCCCAGGAAAAAAGAAAGAAGATGTGACTGTTCGTCATGTAGAAACGCTGAATTCTATTTCTTCAGTGGTAAGTTTTGTCCTAGTAATATTCAGTATTATCAACATTACCTTTGATGAAAAATCGCCGTTCAGGCACGTGGAGGCAGAGCCGATCACCGTTTTGGCAGATCATTCTGCATATATATGACACTCCTTTTTTTTTTCATAGTTACTCTGATAGCATTGACAACTAGTTGTTCTATATCCCTCCTCCGACTGGATGACAATAAGCTGACCAGCATATGGCGATAGGCCGAAAATGTTGAGACTGCGGGGCCCGGATGGTACCATTTACCCAAGACAAACTTGACTCCTGAATTGAAGCGAGATTTGCAGTTGCTCCGCCTTAGAAATGCTCTTGACCCCAAGGTTCACTACAAGAAGCAGTCACTTCGCTCACAAATTCCACGGTACAGCCATGTCGGTGAAGTCATCACCGGTCCTACAGAGTTCTACAGTGCCCGACTCACCCGTAAAGAGAAGCAGCGAACATTTGCCGATGAAATCCTCGCGGCCGAAAAGGCATCTGGAAAGTTCAAATCCAAGTACAGCGAAATACAAATTGCCAAAACCAGTGGTCGGAAAGCTTCATACAAGGCCCGTCAGGCTATGAGGCGAGGCCGCAAGTAAAACCCGTGCCACGGCCCTTATTGCACGAATTGTTCATGTATACGCGTGTCCGCATGCGTAGTTGTCTTTGCGTTTCCTTTCTCTCTGTTTACTACCATATGGTCTATTCTTGATACCCAAATATACATGTATTTTTTGCTATACCTAACACCAAGAAACCCCAACTTGTGCGTGCAGAGTTATAATTTTAAATGTCCGAGATGGAGTTCCATGCGCAAGACAGTGAATCGTAGTCCCCTGGTGTACATATGTGCCAATCGAGACGACCCACTATAATTTTCTGCATTGCCCCGTTATTATGTTGCACAAACCTCTCAATTGGACCCTACGATTTCAACAACAGCAGCCCACCCGGTATTCGATTTGGCCGTGATTTAGTCAGGCCATCATCATACACGCAATGAACTACTCTCAATTGTTATTGCGGGCTCTCAATAGTTCTGCACGGAGAACTTTGGTAAAGTAATCCCTCAATTGTTTTATGAACAACAATTAACACCCCGTGCTTTAGATGCCGACGCCGATCCGCACATTTAGTCGGACACATAACCACAGCGCCGACCCTTTACCAAAACGACCAACCTCAACAATTTCTTCCGTCCAGTCCGACAACAATGTCCAATCAGAGGATAGAAACATTCCTTTTTGCAATATACCCACGACTGATTTGACGGAAGAATTTGATCTCGCAAATGACAACAAGTCTAGGGCCACTAAGAACGAACCTCAGTTATCCAAAATCAAGCGTTTACCTATGAACGTCCAGGCTATATATTTAAAACCTATGAAACATACTGCCAGATTTGGAATTCCTTCTTGCGATCTTCAACTTCGTTCTTATTCTTTGCGCCCTCTTGAATTCTATTCGGACTTTGCTCTGCGCGCAGCTTATTATCTGGGCCTCGCAGCTTATGGACCTGTTCCACTTCCACAAATTACTGAGCGTTGGACTGTTCCGCGGTCTCACTTCATATTCAAGAAGTCGCAAGAAAATTTTGAGCGTGTCACCAAGAGGCGGTTGATTCAAATTCGGGATGGAGATCCCGAAGTGGTTCAAATTTGGCTGGCATTCCTCCGCAAACATGCATTCTATGGTGTCGGTATGAAGGCGAATGTATGGGAGTTCAGCAAGCTTGGTAAGTTGAGTAAGAATATAATGACTTGAGATTCCAACTTTTTAACTCGATTCTTTCTTTTTCACTAGGTGTAGGCAAGACGATGGATGCTGAGCTTCCTGTAGCTGAAGAGTCTGAAACCCTTCAACATGCTTGGGAACACTTTGCCCAGGATCGGCCTTACATATCCAAAAATAATGAAATGCTAGAGAAACTTGTTGAGCAACCCAAGTTTCTGCGTCCTTACCGCGATGGGACTAGCAGATGAGGTATAATTTCCTATCAAGTTGCCATCTTGTGTTTAAAGTCAGCATAGAGCACATAAGACTAGCTTGGTGGCATTTAATCTATGTATACTATTTTGCTTGGGGATGTATGATTTCAAGGTCTGTGTTGGAAAAGCAGTGTATTCAATATCAATTAAAGATTTCACAAACCAGTATCCTTCGTTTTCTATGTGTTACATATTTGTAAGATGACAGAAATATTTACTAGTAAGTTATTTCATCATAAGTTGGCCTGCCCCACTTTTCAAGCTCTGACCAGGGTTGACGTTAATCTACAATTAGTTGTGGCTTGATACAATATGACAAAGTAGGAGAAGACTACAAACCTGAGATCATGTCTTCTCGACTGTTGAAAAAGGCAGTTCTGACTATCGGAAAGTCAGAAATACATCGGTCAGTTACGACCCTGGATGCCCCGAAAAGGGTGATCTTTTCTGGGATTCAACCTACCGGAGTCCCCCATATCGGGAACTATCTTGGTGCTATACGACAGTGGGTAAAATTCCAAGATGAATCGCCAGAAACTACAGATTTGCTTTTCTCGGTGGTAGATCTTCATGCCATAACTTCATCGATGAAAGCAGATGCTTTACGCAAGTCGAAGCGCGAAACTATGGCGGCATTACTGGCGGCAGGACTGGATCCCCAAAGATGCCTGCTGTTTTATCAGTCTTCAGTGAGTTAAAGCTCAATGTTATTCTTATGAATATTAATTTCTCACCAATACATAGGTTCCAGCTCATAGTGAGCTCATGTGGATTCTGAGCTGTACTGCTTCTGTAGGATATCTCTCTCGCATGACTCAGTGGAAGGCAAAACTTTCGCTGTCCTCATCTGCTGATGTTCAAGATGAAAATGCCCGGGCCTCTTTGAAACTTGGGTTGTTTTCTTACCCCGTCTTGCAAGCTGCAGACATACTGATCTACCGGTAAGCCTATACCTAGTGTATTGGAAAGCTATGACGGAAGTGGTAACCATTTTAATAGTGCTACTCACGTACCAGTTGGCGAAGACCAACGTCAGCATTTAGAATTTGCCCGTGAATGTGTGACAAATTTCAGAAGTGCATACAAAAGCAAAATCTTGGTTCCGCCTCAAGCCATCATTCGTAAGTTCAATGATTTTCCGTGATTGTATCGCGATGATTGACAAGTCCATAGCACCGGAACGTCGGGTGATGTCTTTGCAATATCCTACCCAGAAAATGTCGAAGTCAGATCCAGATGCCAAATCTCGCATTCTGATAACTGATGATCCTGAGATAATACGGAAAAGGATAATGTCTTCTCTGACAGACTCTGAGAATCGTATCTCACATGACCCGTTGAACAAGCCTGGCATATCAAATCTGCTCGAGATACTTGCAGCATTTGATCGTTCTCACCGAACGCCTCAAGATTTGGCCGCAGCTCTCCAGAGCGACACTTATGCAATACTGAAATCAAGAGTTGCCGATGCTGTCATAGAAGATCTGGAGGGCGTCAAGGCCAGGTACGAACAGATTTTGCATGAGGATAATGGGAGCTACATTGATCATGTTCAAGAAAGGAGCGCACAAATTGCCAGACTCCGAGCAGCGGAGACTATGCATCTTATCCGGGAGGCTATTGGTCTCTGACTGACCAAGGATAACGGATATCTTTCGTGCTGATATCGATAGAATGTAAGATATAGAATTAAAGCGAAGTGATGGCATTGTTGAACATATCTATTGTAATTCCAACGCGTAGGATGATTACAGCACATTGAGTCTAGCCTACTGAGATGCATATTTATGGTGTTCAGAGCTTTATGAGACGTAGGCAAATTGCGAGCCACGACATGATAGCCAGAATTCGCGAATGATCTGGTTGGTACTGCGATTGCCCCGTGATCTGAAAGATGTTAGACTTTGTGATCAGTAATCATTATCGTACATTTTCTAACTTACAAAACAAGCTTTTTGACCACTAACGATTTATCGGCATCTGTAACTTTCTGGCTTGGAAAGTCAGGACTTGAAAAAGCTGCTTCGAACCAAGATTTGGCTTGAGGTTTAGAAGCAAACATTTTCTTGATAGGTTGGGCAATCTTGTCCAGTTCACTGCGTGAGGCATTACCGCCTACATTGACCATCAGTGCCATGACAACATTGGGTCCCAGTTTGTCTATAGCTTGGCGATATGGGGAATTGGGCCCAACTGTAGTTGTATGACCAAAGAATGTGGCCTATGGGATCATTATTAGCTGAAAAATACTAAAAGATGAATGAACAACACCTACCCAAAAGTCCAAAGCAGCTGTTTTGGCCAGGGGTTCTTTCGAGTACAAGACATTAATACCAAGATTGAATAGAAGCTCTAGACTGTCAGCGGACAGCGCTTCAAATACAGACAAGGTCTTGGGTAACGAAGTGAAAACTTTGTCGAAGAAGTTGAACGCATTTTGGGCTACATCGATATCACTATCAACATCTACAACGTATGTCAGTATCACAAAGAACATAAGCGGCTCGGACCAGTTTTGGCCATTTTTGTTGACTTCTTACCAGGAATAGACTGGAGCAAGTCAACAACCCACTGTGACATCCTTATTATGACTTCCAGAGTTTGGGTGTCATTCTTCTGAGACAGAGAACTAACAACCGAGCAGGCTGTGGCAATAACTAATCCAATGCGGTGAGTATTGTAGCTCTGGGATATGATATAATCGGCAACTTGGCCAATGGGAAAGACAAACGGCCCCGGCGTGAGTTCCGATACCCCAACTCTCAAGATTTGGAAGATGCCTTCAACAATCTCACTGTTGTTCGGAAAAGCCTGTTGGATTCCAGCTAGAGTCTGAATTAATCTTGCTTGGAGAGCTTGTAGATTTGGCGAGGCCACGACTTCGGGAGCATCAAGATTGGTACAGTCAATAGCAGACCTCAAGTGGCGGGCCATGAACAACAGTGACCGCAAGGCTCGAATGGCGACATGGCTCCCAAGTTCGTGGGGTTCCACGCCTGAACAGCATTTGTTAGGGCACAGGGTGACGTTTGGTGTTTGCCAAAGTCTCGGGTCTGCAGCCAGCTTGAGACTGAGTTCAATGTCACTTTCAACAACTTGCACCATAGCCAAGACGTGTTGAATCTGTATTTCTTCATCT
Source organism: Ambrosiella cleistominuta (assembly GCA_017139545.1). Taxonomy (NCBI): domain Eukaryota; kingdom Fungi; phylum Ascomycota; class Sordariomycetes; order Microascales; family Ceratocystidaceae; genus Ambrosiella; species Ambrosiella cleistominuta. The sequence continues at coordinate 173,588 of JABFIG010000028.1, read as the reverse complement.
GGAATGACCTGGAGTATGCAAGCAATAGCCCCAGCGAGTCTTTCTCGAGTGATACACTCCACGACACGTTCTCTCATCATGAATTGATATTGGCCGATGAAGCCAGCTGCTTCAGGCATGAGAGTGTCTTTACATGAGTCACACAGCTCATAGATTGACTTTGCTGCGGGCAATGTGAGACTGTTATCTCCAATGACCGAGAACAAGACAGTCAGTGCTGAAGGTAATCGGTCGACGTGTCTCTGGAAGAATCCCGACAGCTTTTCAATTAGTCCTATGCAAGTCTGCCGACACCGAGGTGGCATCTCGTCATTCGACGGATGGAGATACCTGAATAGTTCATCGGAAAGAACTATGGAAACCATAGAGTCGGCGCTATCATCCCGTGCGAAGCAGGACGAAAAAGCACCTAGAGAATAAGCAACAGCCTCCAATTCACGCCACTCGGACAAGCGCAATTTTTTCAGTAAAATCTGTCCGTAGAAAGACAAAAGATCATGGCCCAAAGAGGCGTGTGCAGCTTCAAGAAAATCGGATACATCACGTCTGGCGCTAGTAAAAGCATCTTTATCGTTTGAATCCCATGAGACCAATTCATCCGAAGGTGGGAGCATAATCTTTTGGCTGACAGTCTGAGAGACTATAGCAAGATACTTGATAGCTGTGTTTGGTTGATCATCTACAGTAAGACCCTCATCAGCGATAGTCTCGGCGATATTGCACCAGAGTTCAATGAGTGGCACAAACAGCTTGTCTTCGACAGCAGGATATCCTTCAGTTTTCAGTAGCTCGCTCAGAATTTCAAGAATCTGAGTTTCTTCGCGCCCGGTTTCCAAGACTATCTTGGAAATTCGAGAATCGGCTAATGCAATGACTAGCTGGCCATATTGCACATTTTCAAAATCGAAGTCTCCAGACAGTAGATTAGAATAAAAGGTTTGGCCAATAGGCCCAAGGACAAATTTGTAGGTAGCAGCATAATGGAATTCAGATACAAGATCAGAGTTCGACTGCAATAGATCGATAATGAATTCCATAGCTGCTGGATATTTCTTCTCTGTACAGGACATCATCTCCAAAACAGTCAGGATAAGTGACCGGAACGCATCCTGGATCTCAGATGACTTAGGAAAGGATTTCTGGTACAATGAAACCCAGGCCTGCAAGCATTTTACTGCGGTCTCGGCAACATCATGATTCTGGGCAGCATCTCTAGCATGGAGTCGGATCCCATTTAAGATGATATTTGAAATATCCTGTGTGTTTTTCTGTAGGTTTTTGAAAAGGTTGATACTGGCATCTAAAGTCAACATCAAGTTACCATCAACATGTGTGCCATAATTCAGACTAGACTTACTTAGCACTAGAACTGGCATCCAATTTGGAAGCCTCTTCGGCAAGATCTGAGGCGAACAACAAAGCAATATATAGACCCTGAGGCGGAAAGTCAAGATCTACAGAGTCAACACTATCTTCAGAAGCAGTTCCAGTTGTCACTGCGCCTAAAATATGCCTGATGGCGTAGTCCCACTGAGAAGAAAATCTCAGGTAGAACGTTACCAGTGCAGAAGACAGCTTTTGAAGAACCAGCTTATTATTGTTTGCACGAGAATAGAAAACAAGCCATTGCAACAGAGTATCCCGTAGCTCAATAGCTTCATCAGATCCCAAGGCTGAGCTATATTTCAAGTATTAGTTCAGATACATTATCACCTGAACATGACAAACCAAACTTACCTGTCAGTGTTGAGTTTCACAATAAAGGTCAGTACGCCAAAGAACTTGACCTTTTCGTCCTGCCTCCCTAAAAGTTCGTGTGCTATACGCCACCCCTCAGGTGACTTCTGGGTTTGATGAAGAGCAGCTTGAATTTGAGTCACACAATTGATTGAAGCTGGATCATATAAAGCTAACACCAACTAACCACCCAGAGAACTCATGTTAGCACAAAGTCATAGTTGGCTTATTTGAGTCTGTAGTGTTCTATGTGATATATTCAGCAAATACCTACACGTTCGACGTCATCTATGGACGCTGGGTATTGTATTGTTTCCATGATTATTTTGAGTCAGTGATGTAGTGCACCAAGCTCTCTAAGCGAAACTAATGGCTTTGTTGATTCAATATCTGAACAGTGCTCCAACAGACTTTTGCCAGAAAAAACTCCTAGCTATACGGGTCTGGTAGGTTGGCAAGCCCTCACCGCATCTGATTTGGTGATGCAAGACTGTGCCTCAGTTTGTCTTCCTCGGTACAGCAATGAATTGGGTTGGACAGCAATATATATAACCTAGTTGTGGTGTATCCTTCAAGTCTCCCCTGCAATGAAATATTTATTAACTCAAAGAGATGGAAATATGAAGCCTAGTAACAAGGTCTGAGATGTCAACATTCACGCGTTCACTTAACAAATCTGATAGTTAAGGGAAAGGGTTTTACCATGCATGTTGAGGCTACCAGGACAAGACAGACCCTGGCTGGCAATATCGACAGGGAATGCTCAAGCTGAACCAAGATCAATTCTAGTGTAGAGTATACAACGGCACAAATATTTGGTACTCAAGTTTCATGGATTTTAGTCTGTCTTAGAAATTATGAATTCAGCCTTGGGTGAGAATAATGGCATAAACATAGCATGGTAGAGAATATTGAGTTGATCATATTTGCATCAATGGTTGCATGCATAAAAGAGAGAAAAGGCTGTAACTGGAATCCTATTGATATGATCAGTGCAATTCACAGGTCTTGAAAAAGCAATGTATTGTGAAGAGGTTCCTAGAGTGACGTAGTTTCGCAGGGACAATTAATTCGATAAAGCGATATTGCTGAAATTCCATCAAGTCCAGGGTTTATATGCATACTTACCTACTTTGTGCCCCTCCATTGCCCCACCAAGGGCCTTCCTGTACGGGAAGGACAATTTGCGGATGACACTCCTAGCACGGGTTCGTGCCATGAGCATGACCAGTCTTGCAGAAAAACTTACTTCTGTTATCATGGTCTCTAGTACTAAGGTTTTATTATGAGCTATCGGGACATGAGTTGCCAAAAGTTGCTTATCTCTGTCAAATTTAGAGTAACAGGTCATGATCATTCATGATACAAACCTTTGAATATCTAGAAATTAGAACAATGAAGGGATCGACAAGGCGTCAGATATTGCTAGGATCAATCAAATTAAATTCCAGGCGCATATATGCTGGTTTTACCACGTAGTAGCCATTAACATCAGTTCATACTTGTACCGAGCCTGGCAGTAACTATATTCAGTTACCAGTGTCCTTGAGTATTACTGATGAATACACTTCTCTCCTTTTCGCAGTTTCTCAGGTTTCACACCTGTGCCCTTGGCCAACAGAAACAAACCTATCAATGTTTGTTTTTACGCTCTCTGATAGCATCTGACCATCCACTGGGGCTCCTTACTTTCAAACATACATTGCATTCGTCATCAATAATGGCCGAAGGAAAGATAAACACTACTGTCCGCTTGGCCGCTCTGCGGCACGTAATGAAAGAGCGAAACATTGACGTCTACAGTAAGTAGACCAATATCATACAGCCTAATATGACTACGGGTTTCAGTTAATGACAGTTGTAATATTACAGTTGTACCCTCCGAAGACAGCCACTCATCTGAGTATACAGCCGATTGTCATGCCCGTCGTGCATTTATTTCTGGATTTACTGGTTCAGCTGGTCTGGCAGTAGTCTCTCAAGATGCGGCTGTCCTGTCGACCGATGGTCGGTATTTCAACCAGGCTGCCAAGCAGTTAGATGAGAACTGGAGGTTGTTGAAACAGGGCATCCCGGAGTCTCCTACCTGGCAAGCCTGGACTGCGGAAGCCGCTTCTGGTGGTAAAGTCGTTGCCGTCGATCCCACATTGCTACCAATCTCCCAGGCAAACTCGTTATCGTCTCAAATTGTCAAGGCTATGGGAAAGCCTCTCAGGGCTGTCCGAGAAAACTTGGTTGATCTTGTATGGGACAACAGACCGGCCCTCCCTATTGGCATTATCAAAACTCACCCTTTAGAGTACGCCGGCAAAGACGTCAACAGCAAATTGTCGGAACTTCGCAGTGAGCTTGAAAAGAAGAAGGCGAAGGCCATTATTTTATCTTCTTTGGACGAAATTGCATGGCTTTTCAACGTGCGTGGTTCTGATATCTCGTACTGTCCCATCTTCTTCTCTTATGCTATCGTAACAACAAACTCATCTATCCTATATATCGATGACCAGAAGCTAGCTGATGGAGTCCGCTTAGAACTTGAGAGTTTAGGTGTTCAGGTGAAGTCATACGGCCAATTCTTCTCAGACTGTGAGCAATTGGCCGCGCAAGCAAAGGACTCTGACCCGGTATCGCGTCAGAGCTTCTTGATTTCCAAGACTGCTTCTTGGGCCCTTTATCTGGCTCTTGGTACTGGTAACATGGTCGAAACTGTTCGCAGTCCTGTGGCAGATGCCAAGGCTATCAAGAACTCAGTTGAGCTGGAGGGCATGCGCCAATGCCACATCCGTGATGGGGCAGCTTTGATCAAATACTTGGCCTGGCTCGAGCATGAACTTGTCCAGAATAGTGCGATAATTGATGAGGTTCAGGCAGCCAATAAACTAGAGGAACTCCGAAAGGAACAGGACTTGTTCGTTGGGTTGTCCTTTGACACCATATCCTCAACTGGGCCCAAGTAAGTTCATGGCCAAATTTTTTATTTTCCAGTTCATCTACTAATTCAGGGACAGCGGCGCCATCATACACTACAAACCAGAGAAAAACAACTGCTCTGTTATTGATCCCGCTGCTATCTACCTCTGTGATTCTGGTGCTCAGTATCTTGATGGAACCACAGACACTACTCGGACCGTTCACTTCGGTACTCCCACTGACTTTGAAAAGAAGGCATACACCCTGGTGCTGAAAGGAAATCTCGCCTTAGGAGAAGCAGTTTTCCCGAAGGGTACGTCTGGCTTTGCTCTAGACAGCATGGCTCGTCAATTCCTCTGGGTAAGACTAAATTCCTGGCTTTTATATTATTGTCGCTAACATTTTTCAATTACAGAAGGAAGGACTTGACTATAGACATGGTACTGGCCATGGTGTTGGATCGTATCTCAACGTTCACGAAGGTCCCATTGGGATTGGTACCCGGGTGCAGTATGCTGAAGTTCCTCTTGCTCCGGGTAATGTTATATCTAATGAGCCAGGATATTACGAGGATGGCTCTTTTGGCATCCGGATTGAGAACATGATGCTTGTCAAAGAGGTAGAAACCCAACATACTTTTGGGGGGAGGCCTTACCTAGGGTTTGAAATTGTGACTATGGTTCCATACTGCCGTCGGCTCATTGACGACGCCTGGCTAACCAAGGCTGAAAAGTTGGCTATCAACAAATTCCATGCTTCCATCTACGAAAAGATGAAAGACCGATTCCAGGAGGATCCTATTACTCTTGCGTGGCTCAAGAGAGAGACTGCCCTATTCTGAGTTGTTGAATGTTTATATAGACTGGGCAACGGGCTACTCTAAATGAACAAACTCGCATCTCTCATTTCCACCCTTAATACAAGCGACCAAAAGTAGCGATGAGGAAGGTTGTTGTGAAAGCAGCTTTGAACGGAAGTTGTTGAACAATCCGGGGCACTGCATTCTTGGGTTTGTATTTTTCTGGTACCCATACTAAGGCCCACGGATTCAAGCCAAGACGATAAGTCAGCTGGAGAGTATCAATACTATGAGTACAATTCAATGCCATTAATATACATAGATCATGACTTACTATCAATGTCGAGGCCACAGCGCCAGCAATGAATATAATAATTTTTGACATCATTGAAACTGAAACGCCAGCCAACACGCCTATGCGGTGTCAATAAACATTAGCTATGGCAAATGGGTACATTAGTGTGGCAGGAGCTCACCAGAAACGCATCCGCTCGAGATCTGGCCAATAATCTCGGCTTGGTCATCCATCAGGTGTTGTGATTTTCTTGAACTTTTCCGTGCCGGTATGATTATTGCATCACCATCCGGCGAGGCGACGAGAGAGTCAAATCTGAAAGGGGACCGGTTCCGGTAGCAAGAAGCAGCACCAACTCCAAACACCACGGCAGATTGGAATAAAAGTCGCCGAGACACAAATTTTACGGACATGATGGCCGGTGGGGTTGTAAGATGAGAATACCAAATAATGATGAAAGATAGACACGCCAATGTTAATGTGCTAATTCATTTTTATAAAGGGCAAGGCCACGGTGACGTCAATTCAAAGGAAGCTTCACGCCCTAGCCCTATTCACACATGTATAAAGGATTCTATTTCGCCATGTAACCAAGTTGAATAATAACAAATAATAAATGTCAGCCTTTACAGCCTTTTAACGCAATGTTCCGAATGCGCGTCGCTTTAGAATGCCATGTTTTAGTCTAAGAATACATAATATCAAGTTCAAATAATCGGTAGATAATATCTTGATATATTAGAATATTACTCGGTGGTGCTGTTTTGGCAGCGCCGAAATACGCAGAAAGCCACAGGAGATGTTCCTTTTCATCTAACTCTTTCTCTTTTGCAAAGGTATCACTAATGAATAACGTATTGGGATGCCTAGACCCAATCCACAATGATGGACGCCACAAACTCCGGAACAAATAAAAGTTGACCCAACCAAATGCAAAAACAACCTAAGACATGAATCGTCGAACCCAAAAACAGGAAAACAATGTCGATCAACGGCAACTTTGCCGGTACTTTAGCAAAAATAATCTACAAAAGACCAAGATAAATGTTGACGACATGTCTGTTAACCAAGTCCTCCCCACACACCTCTAATACGTCGGGCTAATTGAATATCTTTCTGCATGATTGTGACTCGTTTAGCATGTATGGCACACAAGTTTGTGTCTTCAAATAGATGAACCAGAAACGCTTCAGCAGCTTCTTGTAGTGCCATGATAGCTTGTGATTGCCATCTCATTTCTTCGTCTTCTGGTCTGTATCTCAATGCAATTTCTCGTACCTGGCTGGTTAGCTATTTCTCCTTTCTGATGGGACTTCTCGTGGTCTACTCACTAATCTCGCAAATGGAAGTTTTTGGATCAGGAGTTTTGTACTGTTCTGGTAGTCCCGAATCTCACGGAGGGCCAAGGTTCCAGGCCTATAGCGCCGTTTAGTTTTGTAAGGCACAGGATCACCAGCTATAATATTTGGCATCAGTAAAACATTATTGATATGGACTGGATGAATCTGGTACTGACGCTGTACTTGGCGATTTTGTATTCCAGGTTTGCTTATCCGGGGTGCAGATGACAGTCGCGGCATCTTGGAATATTGTTGAAAAAGGTATCTTCGATTATAGGAGATAGGTGGTTTTAAATCGGGGCTTGATAACGTTGAGCTCGGAAAAAAAAAATCAATCGAAGCACGGTTATTTAGATAAGCGTTGGCACTCGTACGTTGAGATCCAAAAGTGAGGTATCGCAGGTCTCAGGTCGCAATGGTGAGGGATCGCGTAACGCGTTAAGTATTTGAGGAGTATGCCAATTAAGTCGCCAGTTTTCAAAGATTGTGTGTATAAATAGAATGTATGATCTCAATAATGGTTATGGCAACCGAGTGGAATTATGAATATCTCTGTACAATACTTCTGAGTTGGAAAACCCCAATCGCTTGTCGCAAACTAGCATCGCAATTCCTAAAAAGAAATTTACAAAACAAATAATAAATTGAGTTGGTTGTCAATGCAACGGCGCGCAGGAACATTGGTATTTTGTCTGGTCAATGTTAGGGTTGAGAAAACCCACTGACTCTCATCCTGGACCATATATAATTCCTTTGTAAGCAAGAGTTGATGTGTCCAGTATTTCACATGCTGTAAATCTATTTCGTCATTGTTTCTTAACGGGTCACTTTGATGGGATTCAAGAAACAGATAATTGTCAAGTCCTTGCATAAACTCGGTTCGCAATCAGATACGTCGTCATTGTTCCAAAGAAAAAAATCATCGAATGCTAGGTTACACCTAATTCGACAACACCAAGCCGTTACGAGATCTCGAATCATATTGATCTGATAGCTTGTGCACTATATCTTCTTGGTATCGTTGAATCATACTGGGCTCATTTTTTTGACCTGTATCTCGCCAATTTCCGGACGTTATCAACATCGATACACCGATATTGAAATCATGGCTGATGCTCCACACCTTGTGCTGGGAGAATGGTTCTGGGAGACACCGGCATGTACTCGTTGGTGGACTGCAGCAACATTCGTGACCAGTGCTCTAGTTCAATTTGGCGTAATCTCACCTTTCCAACTTTTCTTTAGCTACCGAGCCGTCTTTCAGAAACACCAGGTATGATTTGTATTTCGTCGTAGATCTATAACACATATCCTGCTAACATCGGGTTGATTCTAGTATTGGAGATTACTCTCCTCGTTCGTGTACTTTGGTCCTCTATCGCTCGATCTTGTGTTCAACATATATTTTCTTCAACGTTATGCACGCCTTTTGGAACAATCATCTGGAAGATCGCCGGCCAAATTTGCTTGGATGCTATTCTGTGCCATGGTCGGTCTTATTTTACTGGCACCTTTTGTATCAAGCCCTTTTCTCGGCCATTCCCTTTCCGCAACTCTGGTGTACATTTGGTCTCGACGAAACCCTGATGCCCAGCTTGGGTTTTTGGGTGTTTTAGTCTTCCCAGCGCCTTATCTTCCATGGGTACTGATGCTATTCAGTCTTGTTGTTCATGGAAGAGTCCCGAAGGATGAGATATTGGGCGTGATTATTGGCCACATTCTTTACTTCTTTGATGATCTATATCCTGCTTTACATAACAACTATCGACCTTTGGATCCCCCAACATGGTGGAAGAGGGCAATAGATGGAATCCCGGTGGGGGAACAGCTAGAGGATCGAGGTGATGCTGCTGCTATTGCTGCTGGGCCTATTGCATTATAATCAATATGTCTGAGAGGCTACTGTCTATCATGGCGATTTGGCCCAAACATATTGGTCGAATAGGTGGATGTCAATCTTTTTGTGTATTATTATCATTCATGTCTGTGTTTCTTTCTTTCTTGATACCATCATGTTTTAGATACTTAATAAAATCGTCCGAATTTTGGTGGAATTATCCAATCACAATTGCGAAGTTGAAATAAGGATCATGAAGAGACGCCCCCTTGACCCATATCCTAAAGTGTATGCTAAATATGTCTATGATTAATGTGATATTTATGTACATCTATATAAGTCAGATTGACTTTACGAATTGGTTAGTTTCAAGGTGATTTGTGGGTTGTCGGAATCGTGATAACACACGCTACATGATGATATGAGATTGGTATCCCACGTGGTAATGATACTGGATGGCACACTAGGTATTTGCGTCATTGGCCCTCGCAAAAACGTCAACGCGAAATTCAAAAATTTTATTTCAGTATTTTTATGTGCATATTATAGGTGATAATTATAGATTCTATATTCTTCTATTTATTTAGTTTCATTTTAGATACCCTTAAAACCCCAGACCCCGCCTCCCAAAATCTCAATAATTCGGGTTATCCACCATCAGGATTTTCCAAAATTACTGAGAACGCATCTTCATAGATATTCGGCAAGTCACATACACATAATTATCCTCTGTCGCACCTCTGCAGCTGAAAATGAGAGCCTATTATTACGATGATCTCGAGGTAGGAAGTAGTGATTTTCTTCTTCTTTCTGTAAACTTCCAACAGTAAATCACAAACTCATCATGATGCAATTACTGACCACCACGTAGGGCGACCAGCGTCTTGCTCATGATTCAGGTCAGAATGTCAGTGAAAAAGAACTGGCAGATCTCGGTGTTCTTTACTTCCATTATGACAGCATAGAGAAGGTGGATGATCTGGCCCAGGAACGTGGCTACAAGAATCGTGATGAGGTCTTTGTATCGCCCGAGAAGATGGGTGCTGTCTACGAAGAAAAGGTCAGAAGTTTTTTCCATGAGCACCTCCACGAAGATGAGGAAATCCGCTATATTCGGGGAGGCCAGGGATTCTTCGATGTCCGCAGTAAAGATGATCGTTGGATCCGCATCTTGCTTGTGAAGGTATGCAGAAAATATCGTATCAGTGTACTTGTGAAAACTGACCATGGTTTCTAGGATGACCTTATCATACTCCCTGCTGGAATCTACCACCGCTTCACCACTGATAAATCAAATGTAAGTGATGAGGACATTTGATTTCCATCAAGAGATATTTACTGATGTTTCTCCAGTATGTTCATGCCATGAGACTGTTCAAGGATGAGCCTAAGTGGACTGCTCTCAACCGCGCCAAAGATCTTGATTCCAACAAGTACCGTCAGTGGTATGTCAAGGAGTTTCTTGTCTCAGTCAATTAACTAGATAGAACCTGTCTGTAAATATGCAAACTTGTTTTATTGTATTGTTTCTTTCCTTATCTTATGCCCGCAGCAACAGTAATTCCAAGTATTGTGTACCCTAACAGACTCCCGAAGTTAGGGTTTCCTCCAAACCTTATTACATGTATAGATATATATAGCTTTCTAATGGAACAATATTCTCAACGTTGGAATCTCGATATATAAATATCTTAAAATTCTTTATATTAAATTTGTAATGGAGACTGCTAATGCATCTACATCCATAACGACTGTGATTGATGCTAACAGCCGGTTTAAACTACAACTCCCAGTCAGTTGCGACCCTCCACATGTTGGTGGGATCAAAAAGGCTTTAGTATGGATCGTAAGTTTCACTTGAATTGTCGACCTTGAGAGGGATATTTGCATACTGACTATTGATAGGTCTTCGGGGGTACCGGTCACATGGGTCGGTCAGTAGTCAAGGCTGCGCTTTCTCATGGTGACAAGGTGGTGACTGTAGGCCGCATTTATGAAACACCCATAGAGGTTATGGCTCAACAACCCGAGAACTGTTTAGGCCTTCTATGTGATGTTCGTGCTCGGGAATCGGTGTCTAGAGTCATAAAGCGGACGATTGAGCATTTCGGGAACATCGATGTCATTGCCAATTGTTCAGGGTATGGCGTCATTGGCGCCTGTGAGGATCAAGATGAATATGAGATTCGGAATCAGTTTGAGACCAACTTTATGGGAACTGTTCATATCATACAGGAATCTCTACCATATTTCCGGAGACAGAATGGCGGTCGGTATCTCATATTAAGCTCAACATCCGGAGCCCTAGGCGTGCCAGGCCTAGGTCCTTATTGTGCCACCAAGTATGCAGTCGAAGGCTTGATAGAGGCCATGCTTTATGAGACAGACTCTTTTAATGTAAAAGCGACATTGATTGAGCCTGGTATAGTGCGCCGGGATGATAGGGACAGTAACTCCGAAAGCAACCCTCTGCCCACTTGGGGGCACTTTTTGATATTGCAAAGCAGCGAGGCTTATTCCCAGAGCACAGCTCCGGCGCTTCATGCCAAACGGATGTTACAATGGCTTGGTGATAGACAGCCTACAAGTGCAATCAAGTGTGCCGAGTTAGTTTGGCAACTTGCGCATTGCTCCTACCCACCACTACGTTTACTCTTGGGAAGTTATGCCATAGAGAGCATCCGTGATCGACTACGATCAGTGACAGAGGAACTGGAAGATTGGAAGCACCTGAATTATCCATTGGCAGCTGATTGTGGTCTATCAGAGGAAGATATTCGCGATATTGAGATGATGGATAGGGCTGTAAGGTCCAGAGATAAGAGTGACGTCGAAGATGTGGACATGGGTGAAGGACAGGCAGACTGACTACTCTCACCTGGTAGCTCATATTCAGAATCAGACTGACATGTCTACTTGGTCGTGGCCTTTTTTTTTCTATGAAAATGACTAGATATATAGTTATACGTATAATTCGACAGATGTTTTGTGTCCGGGAACGCATGCCAATTTCAGGCAGATAAATCTTGTTTGAGTCGTGGGGGATGGCCTAACTTGCACATACATAGAGCCAGTAACCTGGTACACACTATTGTGTGGCTCCCCCCGTGGGCAATTGTTTCAATATGTTCAAACCGACCCATGATATCCAAGAACTATGCAAATCACAGCCTGAACCTGAACAGGTCAGGCCCTGCTCAGGCAAACAAGCTCTATAGCAAAGCTTTCGCCAAAATCATGGCCATACAGGGTCCTTAGAATGCTGAACATTTTAAAAGTCACCGAGACGTTGGAACAAGATGGTGTGAAGATATATATGTATATAGATAAGTAAGTATGGCTGTAGTAAAAAGGTAAAAGGGGGCCTGCTGTGAATTATTTGAGCAAAGATCCTGACTTAATATTTACTATATAGATATTGAGGAACATCCGCGGGTAATTTTTTATAGTGAATCACGCATTAATCATAGGTTTTCTGCTAGAAGAATATATACAGAATATACCTTTGATTGGATCGTCGGTGGGGCTTATATACAGATGCAACTCCAACGCGTCTTTGGCTTGAGGATATTATTTAGCGCAAAGCATCTAGCCCAGGTTGACTTTTGGGCCATTGAGCCTAGTTGGGGCCATCAGCAGCTGCTAAGACGAGCTGAATAATTGACTAAATAATATATATATAGCAATCCCGATAGGTGAAGGAACCATTTACGTGTCCAAGTCTACTTCTGAGTTGAGTTTGTGCCTCATGCCCTTGTAATAGCCAATTGGCCAATTGACATGTGTTGGAACTTTAATTATGGGGACACACACTTCACTAAATCTGTAGTTGAGAGGTAAATGGTTATCCAGCCTGTTTAAAAGAGACAAGTTACAGTTACAGTTAATTCATATTCAAAAACTTTGACATACATACATACGCGCATACTTCCAAGTTTATTTAACAGTGTGGTGCATTCCAGCTTATTTTTTTTGTTTAGTTTGTTATCTTTCTTTTTTGACTATTTTTCGCCGCATTACTTGCAGTTTGTTTCTTCTGGCAGTTTACCGGCCTCTACTTTTTTTTTAGTCCATTCATCAATTTCCGTCCACAGTCCGTCCGCACGTATCCAGGGATAACCAAGCATCGCTGGCGTGAAATTTAATCGGTGTTTTATAATAAGCGGACTTCTTTTCTTTTACTCTTTATCATATTCGAGTTTTCATCACTTCTCGCCACGCATCATTGGCTCCATTCAAGAAGTTAGCTGCTTCATTCATCAATATGTCCGACAAGAAGAATGAAGACTATGAGATGCGCTCGCCTGGTTATGGCGAGCGGGAGGGCTTTGTCTCTGGCCACCCTGCTATCAGGCCCCGCAACCCCCTCGATCTGTCGCGCTTCAGCAACAGCCCCGGTGCCTCGATTCTAGCTTATTGCTTTGCCTCCATTTCCATGACCGTCGTCAACAAGTACGTCGTGTCTGGTAGCTCATGGAACCTCAACCTTTTCTATCTCGCCGTTCAGTCCATTGTCTGTAGTGGTACTATCTACGCTCTTAAGGAGCTTGGTGTCATTGAGGGTCTCGCGCCCTATGACCACAACAAGGCCAAGAGATGTGAGTACAATAACCACTCGTGAAAATCAGTTCTGCTTGTCAACAACTATATAATATGGTCTTTTCATTCTCTTGACTCAATCTATGGGACGCGCCACTAATCTGTCTCGCTCATATCAGGGTTCCCCATCTCTTGTCTCCTCGTTGGTATGATTTACACCGGAATTAAGGCCCTCCAGTTCCTGTCCGTCCCCGTTTACACTATTTTCAAGAACCTGACCATCATTGTTATTGCCTACGGTGAAGTCCTTTGGTTCGGCGGTAACGTCACGCCTCTGGCTCTGCTTTCTTTTGGTTTGATGGTTCTGTCGTCGGTTGTGGCTGCTTGGGCCGACATCCAGCACGCAATCAGCGGTGAAGTCAAGGACGCTGCTGCTGTTGATGCTATGGCTACGCTCAATGCTGGGTATGCTTGGATGACCCTAAATGTTTTTTGCACCGCTCTGTATGTTTTGGCCATGAAGAAGGTCATCAAGACCATGAACTTCAAGGACTGGGACAGTAAGTTTTAAACCTCTCCTGGAATCACTACCACCTGGTCTTTCATTTTTGTACTGATTTTATCCATAGCCATGTTCTACAACAACTTTCTCACCATCCCTGTCTTAATTATCCTGTCCCTGATTGCTGAGGATTGGTCTAGCGAGAACCTGGCCAAGAACTTTCCTATTGAGAGCCGCAACAGCCTTGTAATCGGCATGATCTACTCTGGCGTGTGCGCCATCCTGATCTCCTATTGCTCGGCGTGGTGCATTCGTGTCACTTCTTCGACAACATACTCCATGGTGGGTGCTCTGAATAAGCTCCCCATTGCGATCGCCGGCTTGGTTTTTTTCTCTGCTCCTGTCACCTTTGGTAGTGTGTCTGCCATCATTCTCGGGTTCATTGCTGGACTTGTCTATGCTTGGGCCCGTGTCCGCCAGACTGCCGCTAGCAAGATGTCTTTGCCCACTACTCGTTCTACCATGAGTGCCAGCTCTCAGAGTGCCCGTGATGCCAACTCATAAACTGGGGTCTGGGGGTGAAAGTGTGGCGAAAGATAGTATATAACCATCACTTATCTAGCATGTGATGTTGTATATGTGACGGCCATACCAGTGGCATTATTTTGTTAAAGTTGTATATCTTTGTCAGGCAATTTGTCGCACTCAAGACTATATATCTGTCTATCTGCGAATGTTATACACAGTCTGCGTACACCAGTGCAGCAGCTGTATGTCGTCTTGTGTTTGTTGATGTGTTTGATGCTATTGTCTAGAACTATTATCTCACTATAGATTTCATTGTTTGAGTATCAACAGGAATGTTTTGAGGTGCATGTTCTTTTGGGGCTGGGGGGCTATTCTGATGTCGTTGATCAATCGGATGACCTAGTGCATGTATCTTGATGACATCTGGGCCTCACATTGGACCTTTGTATGTTGAAGCTTCAAGCTGTGACACAGTATTGTTGCTTCAACGTAAAGTACCCAGTCAAAAAAAAATTCATAGGCATTTATTGAGTTATTATAATTATCATCACTATAATCATCAAACCCTGATTTACCAAAAAAAATTAAAGTAAGGTTAAGGTTGAATCGAGTAATTCTAGTTTTTTTTTGTTGGCAGTGTAAGGATCAACTGTCATCCACAAACCAGACTTGTATATTTGAGTTCATGTTGAATTGCGTATGATCTAAAGTGGCAAAAATTGAAGCTGATATCTGCGCATCTGGATGTCTTTGAGTCTATTTTCATTGTATTCTCAGTGTTTTTTTGGTCTTTCTCTTCCCTTTTCTTCTTACTTTTGCGTGTTACGATCCTCTTGTAATCGTCGTGTCACGACTCTTCTCTGAACGCTGGAAGTAAATTCCCGAGCTACATCAAAACAGCTCAGAATTTGCCAAATCCCCCATCAGTAATTTCCATCCACTTCATCCCTTACCCCATTTTCAGACTCACACCTGATCAGTGCTAATCATCATAATTCGGCGGGAAGATGTTGGACTTTGTCGATAAGCGTAAGCAAGCTTCTTTGTCATTGAATATTCCGTTTCTACTAATCCTAACACCTTGTGTAGCTTTCCGGCTCATTGCACCGTCAATTGGAGCTTCTTCTGATGAGCGTAAGTTTCTCAATTTGACGTCACTACGCGATGTCAACAAACCTATAAGCTTTAGTCCTGATATTGACATGATATAGTAAAGTTAATCTTCTCCTTTCTCTTGTCCTATCCCCTGAGTGCCCTCCTGAAAAGACTCCCTGACAATAAACCTACGTACAAGAATGCGTACATCGTTCTGTCAGTGGCCCACAAGTATCCATAACAGTGCTCATGTTCTGACGTGTCCTTAGTGTTTCTGTCTTCTACTTGGTCGGGCTGTTCGATCTTTGGGATGGCGTTTTGACTCTCAGCTTCAGCTCTGTCGGGGCTTATGCTATTGCCCATTTTCTTCGTAGCAGCCCGTTCATGCCTTGGATTGGCTTCGTCTTCTTAATGGGCCATCTTTCTTATAGTCACTTGTTGCGTCTGTTTGCCAACGAACCATCTGTAGTTGACATTACTGGCGCTCAGATGGTTTTGGTCATGAAGCTGAGTGCTTTCTGCTGGAACGTCGCCGATGGTCAACTTCCTGATCATCAGCTGTCTGACTTCCAGCGTGATCACATGCTGAAGGAGCTTCCTTCACTCTTGGATTTTGCTGGCTACGTCTTGTTCTTCCCGTCCCTTTTTGCTGGTCCTGCTTTTGATTACTCAGAGTACCGTCAGTGGGTTGATACTTCCATGTTTAACGTGCCCGGCAATGTCGAGCCCGCCAAGCGCCCACCTGTTCGTAAACAGAGGAAGATCCCACGTAGCGGCGGCCCCGCTACTGCAAAAATAGTGGTTGGTCTTTTCTGGATTGGTGCCTTTGTCTTCCTGGGCAGTAAGTACTATCCTCGTGTGCTTCTTGAGGCTCCTTATCTCGAGTACGGATTCTTCAGACGTTTATGGGTCATGTATGTGGTTGGATTCACGGCCCGTACCAAGTATTACGGAGTTTGGACTCTCACTGAGGGTGCCTGTATTCTTGCTGGGCTTGGTTACAATGGTGTTGACCCCAAAACGGGCAAGGTCTCTTGGGATAGACTACAGAATATTGATCCACTAGCTGTTGAGACTGCACAAAACCCCAGAGCTTATCTTGGTGGTTGGAACATGAACACAAGCAAGTGGCTTCGCAACTACATCTATCTTCGTGTTACTCCCCGTGGCAAAAAGCCCGGCTTCCGCGCCAGCATGATGACATTTGGTACCAGTGCTTTCTGGCATGGTTTCCATCCTGGCTACTACATGAGCTTCATCTTTGCTTCCTTCCTTCAGACCGCTGCTAAAAGTAAGTATACATAAAGTTGACTATTTTGAATTCCAGCATCTGACTCATAGTCCACAGATGTTCGCCGCTACATTCGTCCCTTCTTCTTGGACCCGCAAACTGGCGAGCCCACACCTAACAAAAAGATCTATGACACTATCTGTCCAGTTGTCACCCAGATCATCTTCTCATTCATTGTTATTCCCTTTCTAATCTTGTCGTACCCAGATTCACTGGAGGTCTGGCGTCGTCTCTACTTCTTTGCCATGATTGCTGTCGGTGCTACTATCCTCTTCTTTCTCTCGCCAGCCAAGGGCTTCCTCAAGAATCAGCTTGAAGTCCGTCAGTCTAAAGGTCGCTTCTTTGGTAGGCGTCCAGCTCTTTCCAGAACGGTCAGTACCGACAGTCTGTCTTCGACTCAACCGGTTCTTGGTGTTCATGATAACCTTGAAAAAGATGTTACTGAAATGGTGGAAGAATTCAAGGCTGATTTGAAGAAATCGTCTTATAGTCGCGCCAAAAAGGCCGACTAAGTATTGATCGTGACGGTGTACATGGATGTATACCGACCGGTATTATATCCTTGTCTAATAATCATGAAGTCAAGGCCCTTACAGTCCCGTTGTATACAATCAAAAAAAAAAACACGTAGAACAAAATAAATCACAAGCACGGTTTTTATTAGGATATTATTGCGGGACACCAAACATATAAATGGCATATAATGCAAACGCTAGACTGTATTGTGGTAAACTAAAAATGACTACTATTCTTAGAGAAATGAGGATGGCCACGGCCTCCAATAAAAATTATAAGACACAACTTTTACTGATCAAGGACTAACTAGTTGCGCTAAATGGAGCAATGGTTTGAGAAAAGATATACCGGGATATATGCAAAAACACTAGATTGGTATCAAAATAAAGAGGCGTAAATTGAAATGGAGATGTTGAAATGAAGGCAAGAGTTTAAGGGCGAACTTCCAGAATGCACTTGATGAGAATTATCGGCAGGTGAGGGGAAATGAAGATGAGGTCAAGTTTGAAGTGTGAGTATCCAATAAATGGTATAATAGTAGTGTAGAAAACCGGATACGCAATCAACAGCCAACATATTAGCATGTATAAGAGAATAGAAAACGTAGTGGGATATCATAGGTGAGCACAAGCAGAGGTCATAACAGTTACATCATTGCACGCCAATAACAATCAAAGCGACCACGGCACCGATGACCAAAAGGCCAACAAAGGACATATATCGATTAAGTCGACGCCACCATCGAGCTCCTTTGAGCATGCGGATATGATAAGCTTCATCGGCGTGTATTTGGCTCATGACAATGTCATCATTGCTGTGGGAGACATCTCCTGAGCTGCGACAGCCCTCCTCCATCATCTTCTCGGGGGAGGATGCAACAGGAAGAGGCAAGAAGGCGGCAATCATCCAGGCTATACAAGGTGGGTGGTTAGTTAACATGTTTCTTCCAGGTTTCAGTGGTACTGGTTACATAAAATGTATATGTAATAATATTGGATGAAAGGAAAGAAATCTGATGAACCTACCAAAGGGGAACACAAACCCCAAGATGAAACTGACGACCTGGATATTACGACGGCTCAGGAAGCTGCTGCCACTGTACCAGGCTAAAGCGGGAGGATCCCATATACTGCTGTAACGATCCATTATGGCGCGACGATCCTGGCGAAGATGAGGGGACCAAATGCTAGAAGTTTGTTTGCGAATTTGTGCGCGGATGCTGAAATGACGGCTCTGAGTCGACTGACTCTGGGAAAGACCAGAACCAGCCTCCGACATGGGAGTCCGGATAGAAGGAACGCTCTCGTGGGAGTTAGATCTTTGTTTCCGGCGGCCAAAGGGAAGGAAATCCGAACTGGCCACTCTGCTGAGTCTGGAGGCAGGCCGGCTATCAGTTTCAGAGTATTCAGAAGGGGTAGGCAAAGGACGATGTTCACCGCTACCATAGTACAATCTGCAAATGATTGATTATTAGTAAGTTTGTTTGTGTTTGTTTACTCCACACGTTTGCATGAAGCTACATACTTGGCCCATGTCGGGAGCGATGCCGAGTTCAGTCTGTAAGTGCGAGAACTTGAGGAAGAATGCAGGTTGCGATCGGATGAAACACCTGAAAACATGCTTCCCAGGCGAGGACGGGATGGGCGGGAGTGAAGAGTGTTCAGCTCACCGATACCATCGCCGTACTCATCCAAATGGTTAATTATGGCGGGACCCGGAGATCGTTGGTAAGTGGGAGTAGGACGCTCTACTGAGGCGCTATTGCTTCTAGAATGCGACCAATAACCGCTGCTACTTCCACTTTCCAAATTGACTGCAACTGATGAAGAAATGCTGGGCATGCGACGGGAATTGGCGCTACTGGCATACCCGACGCTGCGGCGATTGGCAAAAGACCCCATGGAGCCAGTTCTGGAGATTGGTGAGTGAGGAGTAGATGACGATGGCTCAGTCTCAGACATGACAGTAGAGAGCTGGTCACTCCACTTGTGAGGGTGAGCTTGAATAGGCATAATGCCAAATTCGCCAGCAGGGCTGGAGGATCCGACACCATAGTCGTCCCACTGAGAAGCTGGTTGTGACATTGAAGGGTGAAGGGAACGCGCGGGTGTAATGGCAGATTCAAGGCCTTGACCATTAGAGAGGTCAAAACCCGAGACACGGCGAATATAGAGAGCCGCCGGAGTAGCAATCAGTGACTCGGCAGTCTCAAAACTGAATGCGCTGTGAAGCGATTCAGCAGAAACGGCGTAGCGCAAATTCTCTTGGTCCTGTAGATCAATGGCCTCAGAGCAGGCAGATAGTGGGCGCGAGGCAGGAGTGACCTGAACCAACGGGCGCAGAGGCTGAACACGAAGGCTTTCCTGAGAGAACTCCAGTTGTACAGTGTGAGTAGAAGCTGAGTCACGGGAGAACTGGGTCTGTTGTGGTTCAATTGGCGATGAAGGCAGGGACTGTGGTGGCGATGATGAAGGCGGAAGCGAGGAAACGTTATGGACAATAAAGTTTTCGTCGTCGTCGCTGTATGTGATAGTCACGTCAAGGTCGGCGGGAAGAGGTTCGTGATCGGCAACAGAAGCTGCTGGAGATGACTGGCCAAGAATCTGAACGTTGGTATTCGAGTCAAGGGAGGGCGCAAGACTGAGGGTATCGTCTTCGGGGACAGATGGTGAACTGGAACGAGCGTAGACTTTGTAGTTGCTAGTTTCGGACAAAGTAGTTTCGGACTGGAAGGACGACTTCACATGCAAGTCTGGGTACACAGAGTTCTTTTCGGCGAGTGCGATGGAGTAGGAAAGCTCGGGTTTTGCCTCGTTGTGTGAGGAAGCGGAGGCACGTTTGGTGACGAAAAGAGCTTCCTTATATGGCGAGGATCCAGAGTCAGAAACAGGAGATTCGATATCCACAGTAAAATTATCAACTGAGAAGCGCGAAACGGTTACCGGGGATTGAGTAATAGCAACAGCAGTGATGGTTTTAGTTTCCAGAGTAGTACTGGGTACTGGGCGTAAGCCACCAATCATGCGACTCCAGGTGGAGGCAGCGGAAGGAGGCGGAGATGCTTGGGTCCCGGCTTCAGCAGCTTCCAGAGCAGCAACAGCGGCCTTGGTCTTTGTGCTGTAGGAATAAGTTGGCGACAAAAGCAGAGAGTCGCACGGAGTAGTCGCACGAGTATCAGCAAACGAAGCGTCGTCTGAGTAGCGACGCAAACTAGAAGCGGATCGTGAAACGGAGGTAGAGGCAGAGAATGTACTGGAGCTGATGTTGGAGGTATCAAAGACTGGGCGAATGGTGCTAGAAGCAGAAGAATCTAAAGACGAGGAAAGGACTGAATTGGCCGACGCAGAGATGGTTCTGGTAGACGACACAGTTGGGTTGTTCTTCGTAGAAGGTATCGGGATAGCAGCGACAGTAGAAGCAGACTTGCTGACGGTATGCGGAATAGAAATTGAAGGAGCGGCAGGAGTCGATGGCAACGGTCTCGGCGAGATTGTGTTGGACAAAGACTGAGAAGATGAATTAGAATATGAACGAGTGTAATTGGAGCGCGAGATGGTATGCGCTTCCGAAGAGACGGCCTTGGAATGAGTGTGAGCGTTCAAAGGAGCCGGTGCAAAAGAAGAAGCAGTAATTGGCGATAGAGGGGCAAGTGAGAAGGTCTTGCCATCGGAAGAAATCATAAGCTGGTTTCGACGCTTCTTGCCTCCAGCAGTACTGGGGCGCAGAACCTCACTACCAAAACTAGACTGTCTCGAGCGCGATACCGAGGAAGTGGCCGAAGGCGCAAATGGGGGTAGAGACAGCGGTGGGAGATCGAGTCCAAACAACGATGACGCTCCTTGTGCTAAACTAGGAGGATCGCCATAGTCTGCGACCGCCTCTGAGGGACTGTCGCTGTCACTGTGCCCTGCACTAACAGCCCAAGCGCTGATTTTATATGGGCGTCTGCTAGCAACAGGGGTTGAAGGGATCCCATTTCCAGATACAGGCCGGGGGGTGGATGACCCTGAAACTTGGGTAGAACGAGCCTGGCCCGGGGCGTCAATAGAGGGAGTCGAGAGACTCGCTTCTGTTGGGGCAGTTTCGTCGGCCAGTATCGAAGAAGTCTGCCACCCAGAGCTGATCGGACGAAATGATGGCTCAGACGATTCCATACCACCGTCGAGCCCCATGTCAACGTCGTCGGAGAAGGCAAATGACAGGTTGACGTCAGTGGAGCTTTTCTCCGGACGAAGAAATCCCTGATGTCTATAAAAGTCTAGTCGCCGCTGGTGCTGCTGCCGATGTGTCTCAAATTCACTGCTGTCACTATCGTCATCAGTTCTGTGCTGGAATTGGTCTTCGTCTTCTGAGTACTGTGGTCCAAAGTGCTCATTCCGGAGCTCAACATCAAACTCTCGCTTAAGGTCAGCGTCTTCTTCGTCAATATCGAGCCGAGTCTCGCCCTCAATCATCACATTGACGCTCGAATACTGCGAGTCAATAGAAGATCTGTGGCTATTATTATCACCCGATACTTTGGGGGGAGTATATGGGACTAGTCGAATGCCGCTGGTGAAGTGTTGATGTGACAAAGAGGCCGAAGATGAAATGTCACGTCCAAACGCCGCAGACTGGGCCCGAGATGGTGTCCGTGGCGAATACGAGGACATTTCGAAATGAAGTAATACTATTTAGATTTGAATAAATAAATAAACGCAACAGCACACAGAATAATAAACAAGTTGGTGTCACCAATGTGGAGCCCTTCAGGGGAGCTTGCAAGCTTCCGGGATACAGCTTCACTTCCTTTCTGTAACTCCTTCGATCACTGCTATCATGGATATGCAGAATTTCTGATCCTTGAATTGGTACTGGGAATACAGAAGAACAGAAGACAGTCGATAGTCGACGCCACTGGAACACAAACAACAGGAACAACGGTGAGAAATACCAACAAGTTTATAGTGTGTAGATAGGAAGCAAAGTCGTTATATATATCGCTACTAGCACGTCCTTGTTAGACGCCAAAATTAACAGCTCTGCATGTATCTTGCAGGTTGCTATGTCTGCTCAGAGGCAAGATGATGGAATTGTCAATTATCCCAAAAGTCTGTTGGCTGCAGAAGTGGTCAAGACGTCTGGTAGGGGAGAAATAATGTCGGGATACAAGGCGCGTATCGGTAGCTTTTTTTAAGTAAAGATTGTGGTAAGAATACGCAAAGGAATCGAGAAAATGCTGAAATTTCCGTAGCAAGCGTTAAGCGTGATGCAGAATAAAAACATAAAATGGGGATCATGAAAGGTAAAAGAGAAACAAAAATGTGGATAAAGTCGTAAAGGTCTTGACAGTCATACAAACGTGACTAAGGAAGCCACCGTCGTTAACAATATTTGTAGCAACTACTAGTTCGGATAGATACACACAGTTGATGTCAGCCAGGATAGCTGTGTATGAGCCGAAGTATCACGAAGTAAAAGAAAAAGAACAGTATGATGAAAGAGAAGTGAAAAGTCGTTAGACAAAGACGTCAATGGCGTAAAATGGCTAAGAAAACGAAGCCGTTGGGTCAATACAAACACGGATATTGAG
The DNA here is from genome assembly GCA_017139545.1 of Ambrosiella cleistominuta. Taxonomy (NCBI): domain Eukaryota; kingdom Fungi; phylum Ascomycota; class Sordariomycetes; order Microascales; family Ceratocystidaceae; genus Ambrosiella; species Ambrosiella cleistominuta. The sequence goes on along the minus strand of JABFIG010000028.1, from coordinate 150,630 downwards.
ATTTATATCAGTGTCCTTGATATCAGCTGCTGGCCACAATAGAGAAAGTTGTTTCGTTTCGTTTGCTCCAGTCTTTCTATTTGCTCTTGAAAATCCGGTCGTTATGATTATCTATTAACGCCTAGTGGTCGTTGACAGTGCATGAAGACGGAACAAAATGACAGCCAAATGAATGGACGTCGAGCTTGTCGATGAAGATCGTGAGATCCAAAGCTCAACTATCAGAGAAAAAAAAATCCAAAGTAAATGAGATAGCGTAAAAAGTCGTTAGATAGAAAATTGGAAGGGCCGCCGTATGATTGTCGTATCAGGGTCGTCGAGTCAAAAAAAATAGAGAGAAAAAGAAGGTTACCGGCTATCACATTCGTCTATACTGGGTGTCTATCACGTTTCGGTGATCTCGAGATAGCACTCGACGGCTGGGCAAAGAAGAAAAAGAAAGAAAGAGCAAGATCAAGAAAGAAAGCTACGGTTATCACAGACTTGGGAAGTAACTATACATAAAGAGCCCAGAACAGAGCAGCCATTCAATTCTTCACGAGGAATTTTCTACAATAGAGCACATACAGACATACAACATGCAGATATCAACCCGCCCCCAGCCCGATCATATTCGATCTCACGTTTACCAGCCTTTCCTTTGTATAAAAAGGAAAATACCACCCAAACCCCCAACAGAATGCTACCAGAAAGCTCGCACGCACGCGGTCACTGACCCTCGCTCGCCAAAAAAGAAGCTTTCCGCTGCTCTTTGCGTCTTTGTTCTCTCGTGCCTCCGACACCCCAGCCATTAACAGACTAGGGATGGCCGGCTCTAAAATAGGGAATAGGGGATTCAAGCACTCATCAACAAACAACGAACAGGTGACGATTCCCAATTCAGTCAGTCCTGGTTTATCGACACACAGCTGCTATCCCTAGATTCTAAGTTTGAAAATAGAGTTGAGTTAAAGTCTTGGATTTTTTTGGGTAGAGTTCCACAAGTATCCTGAAGACTCTGTATCAAAACGAGACTTTTTGAACAAGCTTCAGTGGAGTCAGGTAAACAATTTCGAGCCCATGAGAAAGTCCATATATGTATATGAAAGCGCCATGCTTTCGGTAAAGTTCAGATGACCTGTGTACAGATAAAAAAATAAAAAAAAAAGATATATATATATATATATATCAATTTCCATACATGTAAATATTGATGTTGTTGACCCAGAAAGGAAACAAAACAAAAACGCGACGCACATGACTCGTAGAAGGGATGCCAAGCAGTCATCCATTAATCAAGTAAATGATCTCTAATTTCTACATTTGTTGACAATCATATTTCTAACGCTCATATCAGGCGACATTAAGATTCTCATGCATATGGATCCACTGCATTAATGGCAGTGCTTGCTTACACTGTAGTTCGTCCAGTTGACCAAAGCATTTTCTCATCAAGTTTGGTCCATCTCGAAAGAAAACAAGATATCTATATACTAAGAACTTAAAATCCACACGCTATATATTGTATCCATTACATTTAAACTATACAGTTGTCATGCATACATCAAAATTCAACATGGGAACTCCAACTTTACTTGGTGTCACGAACATGGTAAGTTCTAAATGTGTAATATGCAAATCTAAGTCATCATGGAACTCGTATCTCGATCTTGTGTCGTTCTTCTCTGTTTTAGAAGCCACTCATGATGTTTCTCTCTAGGTCATCAACACATCAAGCTTCAATGACAATTTGAGGTAGAGAAAATCTCCCCTGCGTCGAAAGGCTGCCATTGCAGAAATATTCGCCCCCTAGTGTAATGAAACCCGCAACCTGCATAAACGAAATAACTCGACTGCAGGAACTCTACACCGCGCAGTCCACTTCATCTGTGCCATACAGGAGAACCACAGAATCACAAATTTAAGTTTTGCTACAGCTACAAGGTTAGAGACACCGTAGCTCGAAGCACCAAGGGTTATGGTGATATATATAAGAAACGACAATCAGTACATACATATACATCTGTGTTGATAACGAAATAGTCAACTTACATATTCAAGCTTCATAATGATTGGACAAACCACGTAGGGCTCATCTGAAAAAGGTATATAAAAATATTAAAAAATATATATCGTTATAGGAATGCTTCTTCTAGAACCCCAGTCTAGAATATTGTGTCTCGGTTGCATTCCAATGGAGCTTGTCAACCCCAAGTGAGTATGTAAACCCTAATTAATGTCAGGATATGGATTTCTTTGAACAATAAACAACGTCTTTAGAATAATACTAAGGATTTCACAGTTTGTTTATCCATGTCCTGAGATATATGTTGTTGAAATATCTGATGATAGAATTCAACAACTCATTTTCTTCGTTCTTTTTTCTACCTTTTAACCCGGTTTAATACTACAGCCAGGAATTTTTGGGTTTTATCCATGTGTTCATAATATTGTCTTCTTCTGTGACCACATGTGGTGAACAAAATCGATACTCTTGTCATTTCTTTGCACTGTTGACCTTAACCAAATTTTCATACTTTTTTTAACTATATCGAAACTTCTCTCTCGAAAGGGCGCCGAATTCCTAGCCCTTACTTGCGGTGGTTCATCTACCCAACCGCCCTACGTTGTCTCAGCTAGCTGCAGCTCCCTTATGCTAGTAGCCGCCGGGTCTGTCCTGTCTACCCACATCCCCACCAAGCTGATCAGGGATAGAACGCAAGGAGAATACCCGTTGAAACAGCATTGGGCAGTTCATATCAATATCTACCAAATAAACAAGACGAAAACAAAGCGAAAATAATAAGATACCGATATCCATACAATCCAGCATCACACACCCTTCTCACACATCACACCGCGAGGCGCCTTACCGCCAACATGGCTTCCTCGCTCCTGACGCCACTGACGGCATCTCTGCTGCTGGTAAGTTTCGCAAGCCCTACAGAGCTTCGTCGTTTCACCTAAAGCCTGGTCTAGTTTGACCACTGGACTCTTGACTGGACTCTTGATACATATACCTTTGAGCATTTGACCCTCGGTCCCCAAATCTTGTGTAGACCCTGCCACATCAAGCCGCATGTCAGCCTTTTTCCTGGGATGCATCTTGGGTCTGATACAACCCTATTTTGGCATGGCCGACTAATGCCGTATCTTGAACATCTGGATCAGGCAAATGCTGCATTGAAATCTGGTGTCTAAATGCGACTTTGCCAGATTGCGCATGAAATAAAACTCCTAACTAATATTTGTATATGGAATTTATATAGGTCTTTTATACCGTAACATACGTTGCAGTACTGTACATCTCAAAAACAACCCGTCCCTCTTTGACCTTGAACCGTGACCATCCCCAGGTTATTTGGGGTCGCACAATTGCAGTAACACTTGCTACTCTGATATGCAATGTCCTCAGTTACGTCATAATTAACAATGCCTCTGAGTTTGGAACTGCCCGGAATGCATTGGAATTGATGGGCTACTGGCCCCTTGGTCTGTATGAGACAGGCCATATCATCCTGTTGAACTCTATTCTATTCGCTGGTCCTTTGTTTGAGACTCTTATCGTCGATGGACAATGGAGGACTTGGTTTACTGGTTCGGGGCTTTTTAGTATGTGGACTGACATTATGAGTTGGAGGAATATCATAGTTGTAAGTGGGGTTTTTTTTTTATTTTTCTTTTCCGGCTTGTATTTCCATTTCACGATTGTTCCGTTCCACCAATTCAACAACGGGACGAACCCCGAAACTAGTTGAAGCCATGACCATCCCCCCATCTGAGGCGTGCATTTAAGACGACCCATGCTAATAATACATTCTCATGCACAGGCTCCGTTCACCGAGGAGGCCATGTTTCGTTCCGCTGTCGTTCCATTGTTTGTCCTAGCTGGAGTCTCACCTGTGCGGATTATCTTTTTAACGCCCGTGTTGTTTGGATTGGCACATGTTCACCACTTCTATGAATTCCGAATTACTCATCCTCAAGTCCCGGTGCTTATGGCTCTCATCCACTCGGGAGTTCAGTTTGCATACACTACTTTTTTTGGTACTTTGGCGACGTTCTTTTTCATGAGAACAGACAGTTTCCTGGCTGTATTTCTTCTCCATGCTCAATGCAACTCCTTGGGCTTTCCTCGGGTCCAGGGAAGTGTGTGTCCATACTGGTTGCCCTTGAACACGGCCTCTAGTTCTGCACAGGTGCGTGTCTGGACTGTGGCTTATTATATAATTCTTGCATTGGGAGCTTTCATGTGGTACAAGAACCTTTGGTCGCTATCTTACAGCCCCAACGGATTGTACTAAAATGATGTGTAGTCTAGTCATATGTTTTAGCAAATAAGGGAATCTATGCAATCATTATCTAAATCTCTACTATACAAATACTATTATCTTGTAATACACCAGCCCTCAGTCCTCATATCTATCATTAAGGTTATCTATCTATTTTTGAATGTCATAAAAAAACAAACAAGCCCGTGAATATTTATTCCTCAACACCCCGTCTTCTACGCATACGGATCCCATCTCTCTCTGATCCAATATCCGATCCTCTGGACTCCTTGTCAGCATCTGCATCTTTCCGCGTTTCATCTCGTGGTTCATGATGAGTGCTTATGGACCGGATGCCGCTACCCGTAGTGGCAGCAGGTCCCGTGGTCACACTGGAGGTATCATGTGTATCTTCGGGCCCTCTTGTATTCCTCTTGCGTGGCCACATACTGGGTAGCGGGATCTCTTGAAATCGAGGTTCAACACACCGTTCGTCGAACCAACGATGGAGGCGGGTCTCGATGAGCTGGGCGATCTTGGGAACATCCTGGAGACGGGACCGGCTGCCAAGGAGACTACGAATTGACAGATCAAGCCTGTAGTCATCAAGGAAGTTGAACGTCATCATAGTAGGAGTTTGTTGAGCGCGATTGCTGGGGATGAAGGATATGGATAAAGTTCCACTGAAGCGGGTGACCGAAACAGCAAGGGCGACGGGAAGGACAGCCGACAGCTTTTTGGGATAGTTGATGAGGATCTTGGTTTCAAGAGCAAGAGTCAACATATCACTGAGGTCAATGTCAAGACGGGCTTGTAATCGCGGTCCATCACGAGATGCTACACTGGCATTAAGAGATTTGGTGTTGGCCATGACAAGACCGTCCTCATCAACAGGAATGATGCGACAGTTGCTGAAAATAGGGAAGTCTTCACCTAAGCTGAGTTCGGTAACCCTGATTTCATCGAGAAAGTCAGGGCGGGAGTCTCCATTAAGAGCCTTCGTCAATGAATCTAAGATAGCATTATCATGCTGAGCATCGCTCCGCAGCTGAGCAATCATTTGCGCCACCAAGACATTGAACCAATCCAAACTTTCTGGCTGATGATTATCGGCTTTGTAATATGTCTTACTGAGTATGGAGCCAATGGTAAGGGTAGTGGGTCCGCGCAGGACGCTTGATTTCTTACGATTCAATGTTGGTTGCTTGGAGCTGGCTCGATTTGATGATCGGATATTCTGCAGGGAATTCTTGTGAGCAAGAGTGCGCAATCGCCGCTCGGCGGCACGTTGTGCAGCGCTTTCTTCAGGAGAGGGTGCATCTCCAAAGATGAAGAAGCGGATAAAGGCCATGAGCACGAGGATGACTGAAAGTTGACCCACAATCAGTCCCTGCGTGAAAGATAAACTATACACTTGTATTAGATACATGTCAGATTCATGAAGTCAGTTTGAGAGGAAGTCTCACGCTGGCTCTGAACGCACCGCCGAAGCATCTTCGAGCGGTAGCGCCATGATTGCAGAGTTCGTAGTGTCAGATGATCCAAACACCATCACAGGCAAACTAAAAGGATGATTTGAATAGGTGAACGAGGATTCGAGATCAACACTTCAGAAATGAAATCTTCAGCTCATTATGAAGTGAGATACATATGAGATATCAATTCTGATGCCAAAGACATCCTCCACTTCAAGAGACGGTATGTAAAGAAATCTGGTTTTCAATACCAGAATGTCAAAATCGGATAATTGCATAAACACAATACTCGGATATAGCCCTGTTGACAGCCACGTTCAGTCTCCTTGACCGGGACACAAACAAATGAATGAGAATGGTAAACTCATGCCTTTTCAAGGAATTGATAGACGAGTAAATCACAATTCATGAACTGCTAATTGAGTTTGGTATCTGGACTTCAATTCGTCTACTTTCAAGTTCTAGCATCGCTCTGTTGTTTTTTTCTTAATAATTGTACATGACAGTTGGCTACCGATTAGTAGCCTGCAAATCCCAAATTCCGCATTGAGCTTCACTATTGAGCTGCTATTTACTATACAAATTACCGTTTCAACGTCATTGTGTAACTCCAAGTATTCGTTGCTGAATTCAACCGGAACCTAGATATCACAGCAATCATGGATATCTGGCAGGCTATGTCAGGTTACTTGACCAATGTCGTCTCTACAGGCGAGAAACCTGGGTCTTCATCATCCACTGCGAGAATGAAGATACTATTGCTGGACAGTGATACCGTTTCAATCGCGTCAACGGCTACCACACAATCATCACTCCTCAATCATGAAATATACCTGATTGATCGCTTAGATAATCCGAATCGAGAAAAGATGCGTCATCTTAGATGTTTATGTCTCATCCGTCCATCTCCAAAGTCAATCCAGCAGCTTATTGATGAACTCAGGGAACCTAAATACGGAGAATATTTTCTCTTCTTCACCAATGTGATCAAAAAGTCATCCTTGGAACAGATAGCGGAGGCTGATGACCACGAAATCGTGAAGCAAGTTCAAGAGCAGTTTGCTGATTTTGTTGTTATCAACCCAGATCTCTTTTCCTTTGATTTGGCTGCTCCAGAGCAAAGAATCTGGGCTAGTGGACCTGAAAATTGGAATGCAGATGCGCTACAAAGATCCGCTGAAGGTCTGACGGCGGTGTTACTCGCCCTGAAAAAAAAGCCATTGATTCGATACACTAGGACCAGCGGGTTAGCCAAGAAATTGGCTACAGAGGTGCGGTACAGGATGACCCAAGAAGAACAACTATTTGATTTTCGGCGTGTAGATACTCCTCCCATCTTGTTGATCTTGGACCGCCGTGAAGACCCTTACACTCCACTTTTAACTCAGTGGACCTATCAAGCCATGGTTCATCATCTACTGGGGATCAAGAATGGAAGAGTAGACTTGAGTGATGTTCCTGACATTCGGCCAGAACTGAAGGAAATCGTCCTATCCCAAGATCAAGATCCATTCTTCAAGAAGAACATGTACTTGAACTTTGGTGATCTGGGTGGCAACATCAAAGATTACGTCGAGCAGTACCAATCCAAGACCAAAAGCAACTCTGATATCGAATCAATTAACGATATGAAGAGATTCATTGAAGAGTATCCCGAGTTCCGGAAACTTGCAAGTAACGTGAGCAAACATGTTACGTTAGTATCTGAATTGAGTCGTCGTGTCGGTGCGGAAAGTCTCTTGGAAGTTAGTGAGCTGGAACAAAGTCTCGCGTGTAACGATAATCATAACTCGGATCTGAGGGTAAGACATTCATCCTTGTGATTTGTATTATTCTTATGGTTAACCATTTCATTAGAACATTCAAAACTTGATTCTAAACCCGCGGGTATCAGTCGAGTCCAAGGTAGCTGTTGTCACCTTGTACGCCTTGCGCTATTCCAAGCACCCGAATAATTCCATCCCAATTCTAGTCGATTTGTTGGTGACAGCAGGTGGAGTATCTACTCTCCGGGCGGTGCTGGTAGAGAGAACTCTCCGCTACCATAATTCCTTAAGCCAGCCCCAGACCCAAGCAGGCATCACTGATTTGTTCGAGGGTGGTGGCATTCTTGGAAGTAGAGGACTAAGAGGATTGAAGGGTGTTGAAAATGTCTACACCCAACATAATCCTGTTCTTGAGGCGACTTTGCAGAATCTCATCAAGGGTCGTTTGAAGGAACAGCAATATCCTTTTCTCGAGGGTTCGACTCGTGATAAACCGCAAGACATCATTGTATTTATTGTCGGCGGTGCTACTTATGAGGAAGCAAAGACTGTTGCGTCTATAAATGCCAGTTCTCCAGGTATTCGGGTGGTCCTTGGTGGAACAACTATCCATAATGCTAGTTCATTCATGGATGAGGTGGAGGAAGCGGTCTCGTCGTGGTCAGGAAGGTAGTGAGGTTTACCATTTGGTCGTTAGAAATTTTATTTACTGGGGATATGCATATATAGGGGTTATTAGCCTGATAAGATAAGAAAAACCTACAAATCCGTGAAACTCGAGGGCCGACGTCATTGTACAGCCAGACGGGTTCTATGACTATATTTGAAGCCCACACATCATGCTATTCTCAAGGATGACGTTGCGTCTGGGGCAACAGGCGTTGCTCCAACGGCGTATGCCCATGCTCCGAGGCTTGGCCTCTTTCACTGAGGGTCGAAGGTTTGTTTTGTTTGCGACAACGTTCACTGTCTGCCACGAAATGTTCTAACAAGATTTCCACTACAGTTATGATGTTGTGGTCATTGGTGGTGGTCATGCTGGCGCTGAAGCATCTACTGCTGCTGCGCGGTCTGGTGCCAAAACCGTCTTGGTTACACCCAAGATCAATAATCTTGGCGTGTGTTCATGTAACCCTAGTTTCGGCGGAATCGGAAAAGGAATTGTGTTGAGAGAGATTGACGCTCTTGACGGTGTCTCGGGTCGTATCATCGATAAAGCTGGTGTTCAGTTTAAAGTGTTAAACAAGGTCAAAGGGCCTGCGGTCTGGGTAAGTCACTTTAAATTCCATCACCAAGAATTATTTTACTAACCCTTCATGTCTGGCAGGGTCTCCGCGCCCAAATCGATCGTAAGCTATACAACCAGTATATGACGGAGGAACTCATGAATTATCCCAATCTCGACGTTGTTTTGGGAAAAGCCGAAGATATCCTTGTTGATCACAACAATACGACAACCGATGCCTCATATGGAACTATCACTGGCATCAGACTCGAATCCGGCGAAGTGATTAGCGCAAAAAGTGTTGTAATTACTACTGGAACGTTTCTCGGTGGTGAAATTCATATCGGCCTCGAGGTCTACCCTTCTGGCAGAATAGGAGAGGCTGCTACATTTGGCCTGAGCAAATCACTAAAAAGTGCCGGTCTCACTCTTGGCAGACTCAAGACTGGTACCCCTCCTCGCCTTGCTCGCCACGGCATTAAGTTCCATCTTCTGGAAGAGCAGTTGGGTGATGATCCGCCTATGCCATTCAGCTTCATGGATGACAAGGTGGCAGTTACCAATCAACTTTCTTGCTTCATGACCTATACAAATGAGAAGAGTCACGATATCATCCGTGAAAATCTCAACAAGACCATCCACATCCGGGAGACTGTCAGGGGCCCCAGATACTGCCCTTCTCTGGAGTCCAAGGTTATCAAGTTCCCGGACAAAAACCGTCATTTAGTCTGGATCGAACCCGAAGGGTTTGACACTGACGTTTTCTATCCCAATGGGCTATCAATGACGATTCCTGCGGAAGCCCAAGATCGTTTACTCAAGACAATCTACGGGTTGGAAGATGTGGTTATGCTGCAGCCTGGATATGGCGTCGAGTATGATTATGTTGACCCCCGGAATCTCAAATCTACGCTTGAGGTCAAGGCTATTAGCGGTTTATTCCTTGCTGGACAGATCAATGGAACCACTGGTTATGAAGAGGCGGCTGGCCAAGGTGTTGTTGCCGGAACCAACGCCGGCCGGTCTGCGCAAGGATTGTCACAGCTCTGCCTTTCCCGCTCTGATGGGTACATCGGTGTCATGATTGATGACCTGATCACCAAAGGTGTTTCTGAACCCTACCGCATGTTTACAACACGCAGTGAATATCGTATCAGCTCTCGTTCAGACAATGCTGACATTAGGATGACTCCAACGGGTCGTAAGTTTGGTGTAGTCTCGGACGAACGTTGGTCCAAGTTTTCCAATGAGCATGCTCAAATCAACGAACTCTTAGCCCTCCTCAATTCTCGAAGACTTTCTTCTAGCGAATGGATTAAACGCGGCTTCAACGTTCGCCAAGACACCCAACGCCGTTCTGCCCTGGAGGTCCTCCGCACACCTAATTCTGGTCTTGACAAGCTCCTAGACTTCATTCCCGAAATCGCCAAATATTCGCTTGAGATTCGCCGTCGTGTTGGTATCGAAGCTGTCTATGCTCCCTATATGGAATCCCAAGTATCATGGCGTAGATCTCTCGAGCGTGAAGAGAACATGAAGCTACCTCTTGATTTAAACTATGACCAGGTCTGTGGCCTTTCTTTTCACGAACGGGAAATTTTGAAGATCACTAGGCCTGAGAGCATTGCGCAAGCTCGTCGTTTGGAGGGTATGACTCCCAGCGGTTCATTGCGACTGTTGAAGCATGTCATGTCTGGCCAAAAGAAGGAGGTGGCCTTCAAGACTGCACAAGAAAATATGACTAGGGAACAGTCAATTCCTGGCCGTTGTTGTAACCTTGTAAGAGTATAGATCTTTAATGAGATTTTCCATGAAGGGACGAAGAGGGTTAATCATTTGTACGATATCTTGACATATTGAATCTCATTCGGAGTTTAGTTTTGGTTTTGGGTCGTTTGTTTATCAGTCATTATAAGTCTAGCGTGTATATTATACGGAATTAAATAGTATATATTTCGTAATCACAACATTTACAGCCCCCACTACGCTTTGTTTTGTTTGCCTAGAATCTTTACGGCATCCTTGCTGAATATATAACTGGCACCGCTCCAGATAGTCGTAAGAGCCACCACATGTTGGAAGTACGTCAACTCAGTTGTGAGATCGTAGGGCAGGATGGGAGCAGCAACAGTCAGGCCGATCAACCCTAATTGCAGAGCGGTATTGACCTTGCTGATCGTGATAGGACGGACTTCAGCGGAAGGTAAAGAGAAGTCACAATATCTACGAAAGGTTTTGGGTGGGGGGAGGGAAATATAACGGTAGTAGATAGCAGATATCCCGAGACCGACATCACGACCGATGATGATTGAGGCGATCCAGACTAAAACATCAGCATCTAACCTTACATTACATAGTTTTCTAGTCAACGTACCTGGTAGTCCGCCCTTCATGGCGAGACACACCGTCAAGATAGTCATCAACATCTTGTCTGCCATTGGGTCCACAATGGTTCCCACAACCGTCTGCTGCTTCCACTTTCTGGCGATCCAACCATCAAGCATATCGGTTATACCAGCATAGGCGAACAATCCAAAGGCCATGTGGTGACAGTCGGTGAGAACATAGTATCCAATCACTGGAGCAGCGAATAGCCGAGTAAAGGTTAAGAAATTGGGAATGGTGTATATGTTTTCATGGACAGTCGAGGTGGTTTTCGAGGATGATTGAGCTACAGAAGCGGCATTGGCAAGCCTTTTCTCACTACGTATTCCACAAGCATGCTTGTTAACGTTGAATTATGACATCAGACCCGGAGCTCAAATCCACTTACCCATCCTGAGTCGAGCTCCGCGCGATGAGAGCTTTGCTGAAGCTACGAGTGACTCGTTGATTAAAAGAAAAGCTTTTCGCTGTGAACCCGCCGATTTTTGATCCAACACCTCTCAGCACCTCCGCTAGCACCAAAACACTATGATTCCGTTGTACTCCTACCGGTGACCGCCATGGAATAATTGTTGGAGCAGATTTACCAGGCGGGAAGGCGGTCGAGACACGTTGAGAGCACTGGAAAAGGCCCCGATATTCCAGAGAGGTTGGCCGAAGAAGGACGTTCATGATGAATGTGAACGAACAGGCATTCTTTCGTTGCAAGTTTTGACTCAAGCTAGGAGAAAGATACAGTAGTTAAATAGTTTGCTTTTTCTCACAAAGAAAAAAGGCATGTACCTTGCTGGGGTACCACCAAAAAAAAAGTGGGCATGGGTTTAATTGACCAAAGGAGAAAGAAGCTGCACGACATGAGAACCTAGGCCCATCTAACCTAGCTATTTCCTATATAGTCCGGCAATATGGCAATATACATACATATATATGAGCATTCAGTTTCCTGGTACGGTAACAAAACTAAATTACAACGTTGATAATTCACGCACGTGTTCATGATACTGGGTTAAGTGAATGAGGACTAAGGTGGGTTTCGCCAAAATTGTACATTTAAATCTATCCAATGCCGGACACCCCCCTTCCATCAGCTACTTCGACCATTGACACCAAGGTATCAATTCGGAGTTTTCACTATAGGACCTTGACTTTTCCACATCAATAGGTACTGGAATGGTGGCTTCGAAAACATTCAACGGAGCTACACCTTCAGATAATTGCCTGAAGGAGCTTGTATCTGCAGGAATCACAACACCACACTCCCAGTTGTCGTTTTTCACCAAGACCTTGCCGGATTTGTCAATGGATACCTCACCCCTATGGGATTAATGTTAGAGTTTCAAGTCACCATAGAAGAGGAAATATCAAACTTACCAAGCCTTCTTTGAAAGATTATGACTGCCAAGATAGGCCCAGGCCTTGGTTCCTTCAGGTGTTGGTTCCCGCACAAAATAGATTTTACTATGCGATAGGACCTTGGGCCTCACATTGACCATGTCATGGAACACCTGCCGAGGACATTTTTCATTGTTCCACCAGCTTCGGTTCATGAAGATAGTCCCCGCTCCCTGAGTTGCGAGTTGTTAGCATGCCCACAACATAATGAGAGCTGACCTACATTTCTGCCATATATACTCGCATTGACTGTCTGCTGGGAAGGGAAATAGATGCGTAGATGATCCAAATGATTACCAGTTATCTTCTTGCTTATGCCGTGGTGATCTTTGTCTCCGCTTGAAGTGAGATACCCCCGACAGGCACTGTAGACCCCTTCGAGAGCGTAACCACACATGTTTCCCATACTTGAAGCCTGCCACGTGTTAGCCATCGGTATTGTGTTAGTACTCGAGCAATTACAAACCATTATGTCCAATTCGATAGTGTTGTCAGTGGCTAGCCCCAAAGAATGAACGGCCATAGCTAATGAGCGTAACCCTGAAGTTGATCATGTTAATCTTCCAGATAAACCAAATATTGTTTCCTAGAAAGCGCACGCACCTGACATATCGGCGTCTTCGCCAGCATGTTTTGATTGGCTAGCACTATATTGAGATTGTCAGGAATACAGTGATCATATCAACAGAGCAAAAGTTAAAGAAATTATGTAGGCGTACGCTGAATAGACAAAGCCATATCTATTAGCTTCAGTGAAGTCATAGTTTCGCAAAGACCATACAAGCTTAAAGGAAAGACCTGAAAGGTGTAAGAAGCGACACAAACTCTTCCCAAAATGACCCGATTCAGCAGGGTGGAGAGGCGTTTTTCGTTTGGGTAGGTCAATCAAGAACACATGCTGTTGTATTTCGTCAGTAAGAGCAGGGCTCATGGACATGGTATTTTGCATACATTTTCCGTGTGATTTGTTTCTCCCCAATCATAACCAACGAAGTTACCGGTAGGCACGACAAGCCGAAGATGCAAAGGAAACTTGAGTAGCATAAGCTTGGAATGCATGATTCCGCCCCTGTGCCTCTCCGGGAAAACAAAACTAACATTCTCATTCGGTACCGATTCCACGAGATCTCGTTTCTTACATTAAAGTTTTAGTATAAACAGACCTTTTGAAGTGACATGGTGCAGGAATCAACTTACATGAGTTTCATCGTAAGCAGGATACACCAGCATTACTCGGGTTTTCCTGATATCAATCTTCTCTTGTAGCCAATCGCCATCAAACTGGAACGCTGAGATGACCGCCAGCTGCAACTCATCTTTGCACAAAACCTCTTCGATGCTGATGTCATTGCCCATTCTTCTGCCAACCTTTTGGTACGTTTTTTTCACGATTCCTCGTGGGTACGGCAAGGATGAGAATGACGCCCATGAAGATGACAACTCATCTACGGTTTCTCCAACATTATCAGAAGGTATTTTAGGGTTGTTTCTTTGTCTGGCTGCAGCGAATGACTTTTGACGTTCAAAGATCATCTTGTTGCTTTCCAACTCGGAGTCTGAATCAAGTTCAATCACTGGAGATTTGTGAGCATCACCCGATGTTGATTTTGACTCGATACGACTGGGAAGAAGCTCATCATCGGACTCCATGATTTCAATGGGAGAAGCCTGTGATACTTGGTTCTCTTTCTGAACTGAGGACTCACGCAAAGAAATATCATCCTTGTCGGAATTATCTGGTTCGACTTTCGGTTTGCTGGTAGGAGGTTGTTCTATCACAGAGGACCCCGTAGAATCCCGGTTCCTTTTTCTGAGCGCCGCAGATGAAATTGGGGGCTTGGTTTCTTGTTGGCTTTGTGCAGCTTTCGGGCGAGCCCTTTCAAGTCGTTCGGCTTCCATCTTTTTACGATCAAGAACGAGGGTCCCGAACTGCGCCAAATTAGATGCTGTTGAGTCAGGCTTGAGGTCAACATGATCTTCCCGATTCTCAGGTAGATTTTGACGTGATTGGTGAATGAGCAGCGTCTGGGAAGAGGAAACTAGTCGTGAATAGGTCCTGGAGACCTGATTTCTGTTGCGAGGTCGGTCCCGCCGAATAGCAAGCGCAGCTCTGTCAGCATCACTACCATGAACCACTGAAGACACAGCAATTGCAGATGGAGTAGCCAGGTTGGAGGCAAGTAAAGCAGATGCTAATGACGCTGGAAGGGGTCTTGGCTTGTGGTTTTGCGTTGCGCGATCAGCCGCCGATTGAGGTTCAGGTATGCAATTCTGAGCAGACAATGCGATGGCACGCCGAACTTCGGCTTGATAACGCTCTTCGCTGCTTGAGTACCCAACATCGTGATCTTCCATATTGATCTGGGATATATTCTAGAAACTGGGCTCTGATTATTTGCTAGTGTCCTAGGTCGCCATAAATGAACGAAAACTGTAATTTATATGTATATAGTCACGTTATGATTTTTGCAACCCTTGTAGAAGGGTTAAGTTCGTATACACGCACTCACGTGGTTTCGCGCAGTAATGACATCATCACTATCACAAGGATTTCAACTGTCTACATGTAGTACATTAAAAATCATGCAAAAAATCATGGGGCTGCTACCACATTACTTGCAAGAGTTTACCAAACTGCGAAAAGCTTCCCTTCAAGATTCCACATTATCATTAAAAAAAAATCAAGCTAAGTCCACCGACCCAAGAATGCAAACCACCAACTCCATCATCAAGCCTAATACCTGGTACTAAAATTCCAAGATGCACCAATTCTCATAATTGGACTATGCCTACCTTCACTGATATTCCAAAAATTCATCCCAAAGACAACAGAGAAAAGAGTCTGACACTGAAATTGCCGACGTGTTTGACTCAACAGGTCAAACCCCATAGTGAGTTTTGTTAAATGTAAATCACTATGACCGATATAAAACAAATTAAAAACATGCTTGATGAAGCGGGGTATCCGATGCAAGAGTAAGTAGAAAGCGCATTAAAACAGTCGACGAAAAATGATGCAGAAGAACCTTAGCCCGTTAAAAAAACATGATAAGTGGAATCACGGCCGGGGAAGAAACGAAAAAGCGGCCCAGCACTATAAAGCCGAAAGTTTAGTTAGATCCTCTGATGTTGAGGATTTTCTTGAGACGTTCCTCAAGAATAAGATTAGATGAGTCCGATTGTTCGCAGGCTGGTGATAGTTCACGAGGTGTCTTGGACTGGAAATTGTAACCAGGTGCAAGACCCTGGGTTCCATTGATGGGCGAATTAGTCCCAGTGTATAGAGTTGCTGGGTTCTGAGGGCCATATGGATATCCATATCTGGAGGTTACAGGGTGAGATGGAGCTTGAGACTGACCTCCTGAGGCATTGGCCAGAGGAATTGTCTTCAGATAGGCACTCAGAGATGCATTGATGTCAATACTTGAAATCATGGCCACTCCTCCATTCTGTGCAGGACTAGTTTGAACAGATGGCGGGGTAGGCATAGCTGATTGAGTATTTGACGAAGGTCCATTCTGGGTTCCAAAGGGAGGGGGTGTCATGAATGTTTGGTTATAGGTCGTAGTGGACGATTGCTGATGATGGGAATTCCGACTATCCCGGAGTCTTTCGTTAAAGGTCTTATAAACTGTCGGGTTCCTGAAGCTTTCTTCAGGCTCATTGTCTATAGCCAAGCGGTACTGTCGAGACGCATTGGGCCCATGACTTTTAGCGGAGGAAGGCGATTGTTGTACAATATGGTTTAAGGTGTCCAATAATGACTGGGAGCGGTTCTCCTCTGGGGGTGTAAAATGAACGGCGTGTGTATTAACTCGAGGAACAGTGTGTGGTTGTGTATCCAATGGAAACGGACCACGCTCGGTAGCTCTGGGCGTGACGGCCTTGGCTCTCTGCTTCTCGGCACGGTCCCGTTCGAAGAGAAAATCCAAGGGACATGATTTAGGTTCATCCTCAGTTTGAATGGGAACCGATCCATAAATTGGAGGATGCGTGGGTGTAGAATTGCCGCTATTGATCTCATGAATTACCGACGTAGCGGGAGATGTTTTCCGCTCACGGGGAATCGGAAGACTGGAAGGTGCCGGTGAGGCATGAAATGTTGAGCCTGCAAAGGCAGGAGTAGACATAGAGGCGGATCTGGGAAGACTAGCACTTTGAGGTGGTGTACTCTGTCTATTGGCCTGCGGGCGAATATGCGATCCGTTGACATGAGGTGAGTTCTGTATATTCCTAGGCTTGGACCTGGTCTTGGGATGTCTCAAAGCAGGGCCATTCGGATTAGCATTGACAGCAGAATGAGCGCTAGCGTTTGGGCGGTTAGATCCTTTTTGTGGAGTCTTTGGTTCACGCAAAAAAACGCCAGAATCACCACAGGGCTCCGACTCAGAGGCTGATGCCGTCTGGCGAGCTTTGTTGCGCTGTCTAGGCTTCCGGTTGCCGCGTTTGTCTTTAATAGCTGTCTCCGACATTGTACCGACACAAAGGTGGATAGAGACTAAGAGAGGGTCAAGATAGAAAGAAAAAGGTCACAGTGAATAATGATAGCGATTGCGCGGTTTCATGCGGATTATGCAAATATGAACTTGGAGGTTGAATGACAGGAAGGACGAATTTGACAAAGTGTAAGGGAATGAAAGAACAGCAGGGAAAGTTGAAGTGTTGTAGGGCATGCTGTCTTGGAAAATCTAAATGTATCACAAGGTTAGAAGTCGACATTCTTCTGTATGCTAGAATTATGCGTAGTCAAGGTTAAATGACCGTTCAGTCCGCTACAGATCGCCAGATATGGTTATGTACCAACAAAGGATGGTGGTAGTCCATAAACCTCATCGAAACTAGAGGCTGAACATATCCATCAGACGGCTTAGAGGTAGTGACCATATTCACCGATATTCATCGATAGTTCATAAAGCCAACCAGAAAAATGAGCATAAAATGAGCCAGGAAAGATTGTAATTCTCATAGTAGCGAAGAAGACAGAAAACGACCATAGTAAACCGATCAAAAGCGACGCTTACGGGACGTCATAAAACTCACGAGGTGTTTGCGCGTGTTCAATCTGAAAGATAACCAGAATGATTTGATTCACTCACATAGATCGGGCAGAATCAAGATGTGAGTGTCAGCAATAAATTCCGGAGATGTAACAGACCAGTGTAAAGAAAGTGGGTAAAGCTCGCAAAGTGAATGCAATGCGTTTGCTGGTTTGAAATGGGTTGTGAATTTTGTGGATTTTAATTGAGGGGAAGAGAAGAAGAATTCGTGATTGATGATAGAACAAGGGGAAAATGGGGGGATTTCTTAGGGTGCAGTCAATTATGTCAGCCGTTTATTTTTCTGGGTATCATTGTTTCCAAAATGGCCTAATTGGTTATGTAGCCGCTTGATTGTCCTATGCTAAAAAGGCCCTAGCCTCAAATTATGTGCGCTTGTGTGTTACGACTCAATATACAGAACCGCAAGGGTTATTAATAGTAATGAAACTGTTAGGTACTTGGTGGGATGAGCAGTTAAAATTTTTTTTTTAAAAAAAGTTAGAACTTCTTGTTTGATGCACGGCATCGTTGGTAGAAGTTCTTCAGTTACACACAGGTAGCTGTTTTCGGAATCTAATGATTCAGTACCCTAATTAATATATGATGTCTTGGTTAACCCTAACTCATATTCCGCGTGATTCCTTTATCATAGATCCTTGCAAAGCACCCACTGTAGCCGCTGCTTGCGTCAAGTAATGTTGAAGTTGATGCGCTTGGAGATTTCTAACCATCAACTCCAGCTGTGACTTCATAAGATTTTGGTCACAAGCTCACTTTCATTGCTTCATTGACATCTGATTACCATGGCGGATATTGATATGACCGATGCACCTGGGTCTTCCAAAAAAGCTGACGAAAAGGCTGTTGACAATGAGAAGAAAAACTTTGAGGTGAAAAAGGTTGTTAAAGTCGTCATTAGAATCTTTGTCGCAAGTACTAACATAAACAAAAGCTTCATGCTGTTGCCCTCTGGGCTTGGGATATTGTTGTCGATAACTGTGCTATCTGCAGAAACCACATCATGGATCTCTGTAAGCTTCTCGGTCATCTGTGCTAAAAGCATCACTAGCTAATATCTAACTATCATAGGCATTGAATGTCAAGCCAACCAAGCGTCAGCCACTAGTGAAGAATGCACAGTCGCTTGGGGTATCTGCAATGTAAGTGATAATATGGAAAGCTTTATAATCGCCGGTTTCATCATTATGTCAATACCTAACTGTCCATCTCTAATTAGCATGCATTCCATTTCCATTGCATTTCCAGATGGCTTAAGGCCAGACAGGTCTGCCCGCTTGACAATCGTGATTGGGAATTCCAAAGATATGGAAGATAGACTCAAGATCCATCGAACCGACTGCAATCTGGTCTTTACAGATACGCAATTTTCACTACCAGTATTTACGCGATCACGACTATAGCCGCCTATCCACAGACACGTACCCACCTACTCTCTACGATTTGTTGCATACCAATAACGAACGAGCTGATAATATCAGACTCATTACCATGATTGGTTCCTTTAATCAACCCATCTCTGTCCTTCAACCGACAAATAACATGAATACAATGCACTATGATATACACCGGTCAGATAATTGCGTCTTTCAGTCTTACATTAATAATCGCAAATTTGGGAATGCATATAGTCCGACATATTATTGGATATTTCTATAATCAAAAGTTAATAGAAAGGATGTCAACCTATTGATTCGGAAGAAGAAGATGTTGATAGTTGGGAACCCCAGATCCTGCTGGCAACCACTTGACAGGATGTTTGTTGTAGAATGGCCAAGGAGGAACGACCAGAAGAATTGTTACAACCAATCCCCCAAGCAGGATGAAGAGACTTGACTGGATGTCTTGTTGAGGATAACCATAGATAAAAGCAACAATCTAAGAATACAGTACATCAATATGTCAGTGGATGGAAATAGAAGATAATTAAAGCCAATGTACACAAACTGAGCAAGGCTTAGGTGATTTCACATACACCAAAAAATGTCAGACTGATATATTGGATAATCTCAGCTAGAGATTGCCCCTTAAAGTCCTATCGGGAGGAATTGAGATGATTAGTTGAGCATGTCACAGATTGACGACCACACCCGGTGCGCGCCAGACCAAACATCTATGCAGAAAATTGTCATACAATAGGGCCTTCGACTATGTCGCGAACGGAATCCAGAATATCTGCCATTGCAAAGACTGATTTGAAGTGTAAACGGAAGTGAGATGCGTAATGAGTGAAACGAGGATTACCAGAATGTATCCAAGCCAAAAGTGTTTTCGTGAATTCAGTATCAATCCTTTGAGGTTCTAGTTGAGTTACACATGGCTGTAATGTTCAAAAGATCCAAGTTCAGCCTTGTCTGCACTGGGTTCACAATGTACATATGTAGTAAAACTGAAGAACCCCTGTCGCACCAAAAATTTATCCATCTATCTGATAAGATTGATTGGATATGACACGTGATACTGTTGTTTTAACAAGGGTTGGATGCAAGGGGTTGCATTTTAGTGTCACACTAGATGAAGACGAGACGATGTACTTATTTATGATGTATTGATGTATGTATTCACGTACATGACTATAGTGTGATTATGAAGCTGACAATGCGATCCTCAATATTTCCTTCTTCAGGACCTAATGGCCTAAACCGTAATCATGTTGTGCCAAGGTCTACGATGATTGCTCATGAAACTGAGTCGTAAGTAAATTTTGCCTCACCAAAATCGTTAACAGTCTTCACGATAGATAAATTTGGATTTTATTTTTCTGTAATTGCAAAAAGAACTTGATACAAGCAATTTTGAGGTTTTCCCAAACAAAAAAGTGGGTTTTGGTGTTCCCCCGCGGGATGTTCTATCGATCACTCCGGTGGGTTTCATGAATCCAGGACGACTGCTAAAACGGCAAGTCTATTGTTAGTCTCGATACATTATTGGTCGAACCCACACCCATGCCCCGAAAAAAAACTCTTACAAATTTCAATGAGTGCATTAGCTCGCCGCCGTCAGCGGCAAGTCAATTTTTCCTACCGATATGAGTGATGTCAATGGCCAGCTTTGCAATTAATTCCGGACCGGTAATTTGTCAATTGGGAACATTGGTCAGATACTCATGAATTCAAACATCCAGGATCATTTTGAAGTCTGTTATCTTCACATTGCTTGCTAAGCCTCATCACCGAAGAGCTATCGAGTCGGAAGCAGCGAAAACTTATGACCTGGGTTCCTTTTCACCACATATTGACATCTCCCTTCGTTATATATATATAGCCATTGTATCATCCCACCATGTCGCTTCGAATTCTTCTCGTCGGTAACGGTGGTCGTGAGCACGCTATTGCTTGGAAGCTCAGCCAGTCTCCTCAGGTCGAGGCCATCTTCGCCTGCCCTGGTAACGGCGGTACTGCCACTTGCCCTAAGACCTCTAATGTAACTTCCGTTTCTGCTGAGGACTTTGCCGGGTTAGTTGCTTTTGCCAAGAAGGAGAACATCGGTCTTGTTGTTCCCGGTCCCGAGGCCCCTCTTGTGGCCGGTATCGAGGAGCCTTTCCGCCTGGTTGGTATCCCTGTTTTTGGACCCTCTAAAGAAGCTGCTGCTATGGAGGGTAGCAAGACATTCTCCAAAGACTTCATGGCTCGCCACAACATCCCGACCGCCTCTTACAAGAACTTCAACAACGCTGACGAAGCCCTCGCTTACATTGACAGCATAAAACACGATGTAGTCATCAAGGCCACTGGTTTGGCCGCTGGTAAGGGTGTCATTATTCCCACCACTAAGGAGGAGGCCAAGGCTGCTATCAAAGAGATCATGGTCGATCGTGTTTTCGGTGACGCAGGTGATGAAGTTGTTATCGAGGAGTTCCTGACTGGTGACGAGCTCTCTATCCTTACTTTCTCCGACGGTTACTCCTTCAAGTCCCTCCCTGCTGCCCAGGACCATAAGAGAATCTTCGACGGTGATCAAGGCCCTAACACTGGTGGTATGGGCTGCTACGCTCCCACCAACATTGCAACTAAATCTCTACTCGATATCATTGACAAGGAAATTTTGGCTCCTACCATCCGTGGTTTGCGCCAAGAGAGAGCCCGTTTTGTCGGTGTTCTGTTCACTGGTCTCATGATCACTCCCAATGGTCCCAAGGTCCTGGAGTACAACGTCCGTTTCGGTGACCCCGAGACTCAAACCGTGCTTCCTCTGCTCTCCGCCGACACCGATCTTGCTGAGGTTATGTTTGCCTGCACCGGTGGTTATCTGGATGCTGTTGACATCAAGGTTGACAACAAGTTTTCGGCTACCGTAGTTACCGCTGCTGCTGGCTATCCCGGCTCTTATACCAAAGGTACTCCCATGATTGTTCAGCCTACACTCGAAGGTACTACCATCTTCCACGCCGGTACGGCTCTGGATGGGAACCAGCTGAAGACTGTTGGAGGTCGTGTCATTGCTGCCAACGCTACTGCCGAATCTCTTGAGGCTGCCGTGAATAAGGCCTACGAAGGTATCAAGCTCATCAACTTTGATGGCATGTACTACCGCAAGGACATTGCTCATCGTGCCTTCAAGGAAAAACTTCAGGCCGAGATGACCTACTCTCAGGCTGGTGTTAGCATTGACGGTGGCAATGATTTTGTTGAGTGCATCAAGGCTGCTGTGCGCTCTACCAAGCGCCCGGGTGCTGATGCTGAGATTGGTGGCTTCGGTGGCGAGCTTGACCTCAACCGTGCCGGTTATCCCGGTGCTCCTATCCTTGTCGGTGCCATTGATGGTGTTGGTACCAAGCTCATGATTGCTCAGGCTATTGGTAAGCATGATACTGTCGGTATCGATTTAGTTGCCATGAACGTCAACGATCTTGTTGTCCAAGGTGCTGAGCCTCTCATGTTCCTTGACTACTACGGGTGCAGTAAGCTGGACCAGGTCTCTGCCACTGCCTTTGTTGAGGGTGTTGCCGCTGGTTGTAGAGAATCTGGCTGTGCATTGATTGGTGGTGAAACCGCTGAAATGCCCGGCATGTATCAGAAGGAGGACTATGATGCTGCTGGCGCTGCAATCGGTGTCGTTACTGCTGAGCGTCGTCTTCCTAAGCTCACCGATATGAAGGAAGGCGATATTCTTCTGGGTCTTGAGTCTAGCGGTGTCCACTCCAACGGTTACTCTCTTGTTCGTAAGGTCGTCACTGAAGCTGCCGGTCTGTCCTACACTGATGCCTGCCCCTGGGAGCCCACCAAGACCATTGGTGAGGTTCTCCTCACCCCTACTCGCCTTTACGTCAAGCCTCTCCTTCGGGCCTTTGCCAAGGGCCTTGTTAAGGGTGCTGCCCACATCACTGGTGGTGGGCTTCAAGAGAACGTTCCGCGCATGCTTCCTGTCAATCTGGCAGCCGATATCGATTTGAAGACCTGGGAGCGCCCTGCCGTCTTCAAATGGCTGCGCGAGACCGGCAACGTCCCCATCGTTGAGATGTGCCGTACCTTCAACAATGGCTTGGGCATGATCCTGGTTGTTGATGCCACCAAGGCTGATGCTGCTGAGGCTGAGCTTGTTGCTGCTGGCCAGAAGGTTCATCGTATCGGTAAGCTTGTCACTCGTAGTGGTGAGGGCTGCGTTCTTACCAACCTGGAGGCTTGGTAAACTATACTAGTTGTTGCTTGGGTCAAGACCATCTTGTGTGACATCATGGGACCTAAACATCAGGTCCGGAATCACATGAGAGAGGAAGAGGAGCAGAGTACAGCGAGTCTGGGCTTGGAGCGCCAAGACTTGTCGGATAGAATTACTATATTTGGACAAACATTATCGGAGTGGCCTATAGATAGGGCAAAAATGAATAAAAGTCACACTGAATAGTTTGGGTTGGGATGGCTTGGTTGTTTTGTTCACATAGTTGTTTTATACTTGATTGTTTTTTTTTTGATTCATTGGGTTGCTTATATCGTTGTCTGCTTCAGTAAGCAGTCGTTAGTTACTTTTTACATACATCAAGATTTGTTTTTGTATTTTGTATTTTATTATTATTTATTAGTAGCATTGGTAATGTCCAAAGTGAACAACAGATGTCATGGTCACAGATTGTGAGCGTGACATCCAAAATTTTGAAACTTCCAGTTCGGGAATCACCGACACATTTCTGACTCGAAAAATATGAATACATATATAAGCCAAATCATCCGAGCGGAACGCCATTGAGAGAATATTATAATACCCTACATAAATACATATACTCTGCATAACTCACAGCTTCTTTCAGCTATGTTGTGACATGCAATCTTCCGCTCTGTCCAGATTCTGCGCCTATCGCTAAATATTTGTTGCTCTGGAGCCAATCACACATTTTGATTTCTGATTTTTTTTGAGGCCCGCTTTCGTCCCGCCCGCTGAATAAAGAGCCTCATCCATTTAGCATACAGGGCGAACAACACATGGCAATGAAGCAGTCAGGACATGGACTAATGGGAATGTGATTAAGACCTATTGATGGTAAATTGATTGTTGTGGAATCTTGGGCTCTAATTCGGAAGATTTATCGGCAGGGCACGCTGGAATAATCCTATGAATGGGGAGACAAAAGTAAGGAGATACGGAGGTTTTCATAACTATCAGTTTGATGCTTGATATCGAAGTTGTAAAAGCCCAGTTCAATGATGCGACCTGCCATATTGAAAGAAATGTAACTGTTAAATAGGATATGTAGCTATAAAATTGTCAACCAACACGACTGCGATTAATGAAACCTACCTGTTATCCTGCGTTATATTCAGAAACCAGTCTGTAGATATTTGGTATGCAATATACATGTAGTATTCATACTTTAGTCAGTCAAGTCGGTATCTGATATCTTACGGCTACCAAGCCTTCATTTTTGTTTAAAATATCGAGATTGGAAATATGATGATGATAATAATTAATAAATGAAACCCCATATAAAATCTTAGTGCCTTAGAGGCCCAGGCTAGCCCTAGGATTTAGCCACCAGAAAATTTTTTTCCTACCAATAAGGCTAGCTGCAGTAGTCATTGTCCCACCTGCCCCCTTCATACAAAAACCACTAGTCGCCCACACAACGTCATTGATGTGCCCCATCTGCCATGTTACTCGCTTGATCGTCATTTACCAACACTACGACTAGCTATCGTAAATTATACAACTACCTACCCAACATATAATTTAGCCTTTTTATCATTTAATATATCCTCATTTACTGGAATCGCTTTCCATTAGCGCGTCATCTTCCACCGTCGATATCGCCGTTGCGCGACCCAGGTCTTTATCTAGAACTCCCTGCGCCACCATTCACGGTTGGCGGCTTTCACTCTGGCTGTCACTATTTGCTTTGACGTTTCCCGCTGCGATCCCGGCTTCTGGGTCTACAGCGGAGTGAACAAGAAGCCCCCGTAAGGTTCCTTGACTCGTCGATCATCGTATCCACTTCATCGCATTCATCGCCGGGCATTTGCCCTTCCTTACCGCTCTCCGATAGACTCCCAGAGCCTTTTCCAAATCTACCTAGATACTAGGGTTCCTTGGCCTCTGCCTTGGAATACTGCCGTCTTCGATATCGACCTTATCGCCTCGTGCGATATAGGTAAAACACGGACACATCACCAAGAGGCACCCTTATATCCCAAACTTCGACTGCATGCACATCATGGAAGTTCGCGCTTGAACTGGTTGATTGCGTGCTTGCGATAAAATATACCACATCAAACTTCTCTTGGAACACTCATCCTGCATACATACCACCCACTATATTTAGGAGGATTCCAAAATCACCAGACCCAACATGGAGACCAATGCCATGCTAGAACTTGATGATTACCGTCATCTGACGGCCCCGCGTAATTCTGAACGACCTCGCCGCGGTACCTTTGATACTCTATACGCTTCCAGGAACCTTCAGATGGAGGAGGCGGCGGAGGCTGGTGGCCCCGATCACAATGTCCCTGAGAGCGCCATCAGTGACAATGAAACTGATAGCGAGTCACTTCGGGGAGTCCTTCCTACTCGTCGCACGCGCCGTATGACTGCTGATTCGACCATGTCCCATTCACCTCCCAACTCTGTCAAAGCATTTGCACAGGCTCGTCGCCGCGAGAGGGATACTTCTTTCTCTGAGACTATTCGTCCCTATCTGAGCGATGAGAAAGATGCTATAGCTCGTCATACTTCTGTCAGCGGCCGTAGTACTCGTAGTCATCGCAGTTACCGGAGCCACCGGAGCCGCAAAAGCCACCGGAGCCGCAAAAGCCACCGGAGTCGCAAAAGCCACCGGAGCCGCAAAAGCTGCAATAGTCACGCTAGCCGCGCTGAATCTATGAAAGAAAAGTCATTGTTTGGAAGCATCCCTAGTGATGAGCACTATGTCTGCTTGCCAACTGAAAACAAGGTCCAACTTCAGATTGATTATGACTTACTAGAAGAGTTCATGCAAGAGCAGCGGGAGGAGCGTGACAGACGTCAAGCGAATGCAATTAAAGATACAGACTTGATTCTAGAAGATGTAACGGAGGGTGCTCTGCACCGCAGACCTGGTACGAGTAACTCTTTGTCCCGCTCACATCACGAAAAACCTGGTGACTCCGAGAGTTCTGATGATGCCAGACCTTCGAAGCCTGCTCCTCAGCATGCAGGCCAGGGAGACTCTGCTCGCATCAACCTATTTTCCTCAAGCTGGGAGTCTATTATTCACGCCAATGACCTTTGTGACATGCTAATGCCCTGGGAACCCGTCAGAACTCTATTTGAGTTTTCTGGTGATGATGAGGAAGGTGTTTGGTGGTTGAACATTAACAATCCCACGACTGAAGAGCTCAATGTCATTTGCCGTGTCTTTGGAGTTCATCCTTTGACCCTTGAGGATATTGCCCAGCAGGAGTCTCGCGAAAAGATCGAGTTGTTCCCAGCGTACTACTTCCTTTGCTTCAGATCGTTCAATGTGGTCTATGACGAGAAGGGTGTCGAGGAATATGAACCTTTGAACTTTTATGCTATCGTATTCCGGGAAGGTACTCTGAGCTTCAGTTTCTCGCCCAACCAGCATGCTCTTAATGTCCGCACTCGTATCGGACGCCTCAAAGATTTTGTCGCCCTGAGCAGTGACTGGATCTGCTATGCTCTCATTGATGATATTGTCGATTCTTACAGTCCTATCATTCGCAATATCGAGAATATTGTCGACCAGCTGGAGGACTCTGTCTTCGTTATTCGCGAGGAAGATTCTAGCGACTTCTCAAAGAAAGTTGGCAACACTAGACGCAATGTAACGGCTCTATCCCGTCTTTTGGGCGGTAAAGCTGATGTTCTGAAGGGCTTCACCAAGCGCTGCAACGAGAACTACCATGTGACTCCTCGAATGGACATTGGCATGTACCTGGACGATATCCAAGATCATGTTCTCACCATGGCTACTAGTTTGATCCACTTCGAACGAATGCTGGGTCGTGTTCACCAGTCCTACTTGACCCAGCTAACCGTAAACAGCATCTTTCAGAGTACTGCTATCAACGATGCACTGAGCAAGATTACCTTTTTGGCTACAGTACTTGTTCCTCTCAACCTGGTGAGTGGGTTGTTTGGTATGAATGTTCCCGTGCCCTGGGGGGACTCCGAAAATCTTGGCCCTTTTTTCGGTATTATGGGGTTTATGGTTGTCATTTTGGCCATCATGATCGTGATTGCACGTCGGCTCCACTACATTTAGAATGATGTACTCAAAAAAGGAAACAAAAAATGGCATTATTAGTTAATGTATTCTTAGATTCTATGGATTAATGTTTCATTAGGTTATCTCATGCGTGTGAGCATGTGCTTCCTCCAGCCTATGGTTTTACTTGAGCTGATTCGGTTAACATTGTCTGTAAAGGTGGAGGTGTTTTCTTCAAGGATTTCGTTATATATATCTGATGCTATGACTTATAGATGTTTAAAAACATAATGACATCCACTTCTTTTGTTACTATCCAATTAGTTGTGATACTGTGGTTTGTCCTGGTGCTTGTTATTGTCCCACTTAATGCTGACTAAGAAGCACGACAAGTGCTGCTGATTTTTTTTGAGCTGTAGGTTGTGGGTCAATCATCAACAGATTATCACCGAGAGCCCTACAATTCATTTCAATACACTGTTACCAAAACTCACTCATATTCACCACAATGTCCAAGATCGACAGTGCTGATGTCGCCAAACTGAACGACTCCGACAAGGAGGAGCTTCGCCGTTTCCTCGACACAGAGAACCAACGGGCTACGATTCAGACCTGTAAGTACCATACTACCTCGATTTCTTTTTTTTCTTTCTCAGTGGTCTATCATGTGGCTGCTTCTCACATTACTAGCGAACTTTATCGTCATCTGCTCGCCCTGTTTACTAACCGGCAATTCAGCTACTCACGCTATTAACGATCTGTGCTGGAAGAAGTGCATCACCGGTTCCATCAAGAGTAGCAGCCTCGATCGCTCTGAGGAGTCTTGCGTTACCAACTGTGTTCAGCGCTTCTTCGATGTCAATATGCTCACCTACAAGCATCTTCAGGAGATGCGCAAGTAAACAAGGATGGTACAAAAAAGTTATTGTTATGAGAAAGATGGCTTTGAGCGTTTAGCACATTCGTATAGATATCGCTTTGTTGGAGGGTTATTTGTATGATCAATTTATTTAGGGATGTTTCAATGATGTTCAGTGAGATATCCAAGGTTGCAGAGCTCAACCGTGTATTAATATTTGTTATTATCATTTAGTCCTGCGTTTACATATAGTTCTTGGCAAAAAGCCAATGCGAATGTAGTCATTTTACAAAATCACTTAACACTAAACATTTATCACACCAGCTTATTTAGCATACGTCACAAACATGGAATATCTACGCAGGACACTGATGTGGACACAAGTGCAATCCGACCTATTCAGGAAAAGAAATCAGAACCTTTTAATATCATGTAGTCATGGTAACAAGACATGAAAGAGAATAAAGTCCAATATCCCATTTCCAGATGTATCAATTGCCCAAGTATAACCAAATCCCAACCAGTATAATACCGTATCAACGAGTCATTCATAATGTATCGTGATCATGTTCATGCCGTGAGAATCAAAGTCCCAGATGCATTTTTTTTTCCAAGAATAAGAAGATTTTTGTAATTTTTATCTTCCAGTTTCCCTAGAGCAACCCATATTTTTTTTTCAAGAACCAACGCTTTAAACGAGGGCGAGCTTGGTGGCAGCAATGTCGAGGGCATCGACATCGGGGGTCAGACGGGCATAAGCCTTCTTGGAACCGTCAGGGCTGGCGAGGTGTTAATAAGTGGTGATGGAAAAAACAGAAGATAGTAACAAAGGCTACATACCGGATCAGAGTGTTGATCTTGACGGTGTCAATGTCGTACAGCTTCTTCAAGGCCTGCTTGATCTGAGCCTTGTTGGCCTTGATGTCGACGATAAAGACGAGGGTGTTGTTCTCCTCAATCTTCTTCATAGCAGACTCAGTGTTCAGGGGGTGAACAATGATCTTGTGCTCATCCAGGCGAACAGGGTGAGGAACAGATTTGCGGGGGTACTTAGGAGCACGAGAGACCTCCAGAGTCTTGGGGCGGTGGAAAATGGTACTGTAGCGGGCCTTCTTGACCTTGTGGGAGTTAACACCCCTGAGGGCGGCCTTAGCGGCAGCATTAGCCTGCTTGGTACCCTTAGTAGCTAAAAAAATTGAGGAAACATCAGCAATCGCTCTTATCAAAAAGAACTCGCAAAGTCTGCTGCTGCTTGATGCTTTATGGTCCACGTCTAGAAAGGGTCCGGATTGGGATGAAGTGAGGATAGCAGATCACATGAGCTGTTACCACAAGTGATGATATGATTCACTTCTCCGAACCCCCACTCTCCTTCTAGCTTATCCACGCCTGATAGTTTAAAATCAAAGCTATGGATTCATCTCGTGGGCGAATGTTCAATTGTTGACAGAGTCGTTAAAGTTGTGAGATGGCAAGGAGCTCGACATGTGACGTAGCAGATGGTGACTTGTCTATGAAGCGCAAGACAAATATCGAAGCGAGGCTGGCATTCAAATCATGACATACTCTTAGTGTTCTTGGGGGCCATTGTGTCGGTCTGGTTTGTCGTTGGCAAAACTAGTTAATCAGGAGAAATAGATACAATTTCGTGGTTTTCTCGATTGTTTTTTCGACATATTACGACACCCCCGTCAGAAATTAGTGGATTTAGTGTGGGGTCACAACTTAGGGCACAGCTTGACCAATCACAAACCAGGCTTCTAGTACATCACGTGCTAAAATTCATAAAGCTTTATTTTATCACATATATTGATACTGGGGCCCACTGAAAAATTTCGTGCAACGTGAAAACAGCCTTCACAAACTTACGATGCGTAAGCCTTATTATATCCATACTGTTTTTTTCTAAGTCCATGAATTGGGTGAGTTTACTTATAAGTCTTAATGGCAAAGAATAGACGTGTGAGCCTCAGAAGTGGGCGTCCCCCAGAGTTGAAGCTGTCAACGGTATCAATTACCCGCAAAGCTTCGAGGACCGTCATCAACAAGCATCATCAATTGGAGAAATCCCGTGTACTCGCTCTAAAACAGGGTGACAAAGTCAAAGCTACCGCTCTCCAGGCTGAAATTGATGCCTTTGGCGGCTTAGACTTTTACCAAAAAGCTAGTCTCCAGGGTCAGAGTAAAGATCGGGGTGGAGATTCGTCTGTTCTTCTTTTACAATGGTTAGGTCTAGACAAGAAGGCAAACAGACTTGAAGGAAATGACCGACTACGTATGCTAGAAGTGGGTGCTCTGAGTACCAAAAATTTTTGTTCACAAAGTGGCTACTTTGAGATGACGCGCATTGATCTCAACAGTCAAGAGCCAGGAATTCTCCAACAGGATTTTATGAAACGTCCTTTACCAGAAAGAAATAATAATAAGTTTGACGTCTTATCCCTCAGTCTCGTCGTTAATTTTGTGCCCGATCCTGTTGGCCGAGGTGAGATGCTGCGTCGTGTGTTGTCATTCTTGCGGGACCCCATGGTTGATTGCCAGGCCAGCTGCAAGGATCAACTCCCGGTGTTATTTCTCGTTTTACCACGCAGTTGTATTGACAATTCCCGATATTGCACCGATCAACGCCTTCTCGATATCATGACTGCCCTTGGTTTTACCCAGCTCCAAGAGAAGAAAACCAACAAGCTCGTCTATCAGCTGTGGAAGCGCACTTCTTCGGAATTAACAACTGCTGTCTTCCCTAAAGAAGAGTTGAATCCAGGCTCAGCTCGCAACAATTTCAGCATCGTTCTTCATAGGTCAAAGAAATAGGATGACCTGATGCCAAATAAGATTTACCACAATTACCACTTATGGTTTATCCGTCTTTCAT
Source organism: Ambrosiella cleistominuta (assembly GCA_017139545.1). Classification (NCBI taxonomy): domain Eukaryota; kingdom Fungi; phylum Ascomycota; class Sordariomycetes; order Microascales; family Ceratocystidaceae; genus Ambrosiella; species Ambrosiella cleistominuta. The sequence goes on along the minus strand of JABFIG010000028.1, from coordinate 119,709 downwards.
TTTCCTTTTTTCTTTCCAATCTGCTTTTTATTCAGCGGATCAGCGTGGTGTTTGTGGCGTTCCCTTCATATGTCCAACTTCATATATCCTTCTATTATAATGTGTCAAGACTTACTTGTATCTTGTGTTTCCATTCGGTTCATCGTCGACTCTTGATACATAAAAATACATGAATAAATGCAATGCCTTCCACAAATACGTACGGTTATCTGTGGTCAAACTCTCGTTTATATTTACGACAGGGTCAGGTCTATGGAATGTAGATATTCTTAGTGTACTTGGTCATCTCAAGATTCTGTACCTATATTAGTAGACTACTGAAGGAGTACGTGACATCCCATTAAAGAACCTCCAAAATGACAACTATTGCCTTCATTCCTCGGCACAAATCACGAACTACATGACACATCATTAGTGCAAGCTATTTACATCTCAAGATCGTTCCTGATTAGATATTCGATCAACACTTCATACCCAACCCTACCATCTACACCACCTTTGACCCGAGTGATGCTTTTCATACCGAGGCCCATGATTCTCGTTAAACTTGAACCCTCTTAGTATCTGATGGCTTAGACTTCATGATCATTTAAGCTTTAAGGTTTATATCAATGGTGTAATGTATTAAGCGTAGCTGGCCTTCGTCGATGAATTTGGAGATATTTTTATGAATCCTCACATGCTACAGTACCATATATCCTTACCTGTAATGGATCATTGCTCCAACACTTGACAAAGATCCTTAACATCTTCATCGTGCTGACCATGTCGATTTCCTCTAATCACACCTTAAATATCATTAGCATCATTGATCATGCAATCCAGCCGGTTTTAGAGGGATTTCTGAATAAGACTAGAAGCTACGGCTGTATCTTTTTCCCGAGGTCTGATGGTCTCACCAATATATACTATATATCAAATATCATCAACATTCCCACTTCTCTTATCAAAACTTACTATACGATGATATATACATGACACCGAAGCGAACTGCAGATGCTGAAAACATGTGGAAATGCCATACACGTAGAACCACTGGTTCAGCCCATTGTTGTGAGACATAAAAAGTATATGGAAACATAGCATTATGCGTCTTTTGGGTTGTTAATGATTGGTTGGCCCTGTCGAGATGCTTCCATGCAGTCCATCTGATTCCTGATATGCGGGTTGTGTTTATATTGGGCATCAATGTTTGATACTCTACCCAAATAAGATAGAAAAGAAATCAAAAAGGTTATAATTTGTTCATGTACCCATTATACAACAGGCTGGATGTTCGCTAGATCTATTGTTGGCCCGGTCCATTCTTAGCCGGTATAGATATTTCTCTGTAGGACAAACGATAACATGTGTAGCCGATAGGTTGATAAATCGCTAAATGGCAGTACGGCCAACGCACTCCGAAGCAATTCCAAACTGTTGAAAAGCCAACCATGATGACTATGGCTTTAAGTTGCTGAGATACAGAGAGCTATGATAAAATTCTGAAGTTTCGTTTTCAAAAGGTGAAGCACTAGATCCTTAGGTGGTTAGTTTGACAATACTTTATTCATCATACAACCCAAACACACTCAAGCTTTTGAAAGATTCAGTCTGCTAAAGTCTGTGATAGCCAACTGCGTAAGCTGATGGTCTTCAGGCAGAGGAGCATTGCCGGGTCTGACAACGGGCAAGCTTTGCAAACCTGCTGCGCGAGCCGCTTCCACTTCCTTGAGATTATCACTCAAGAACAGCCATTGCTCAGGAGTAGCTTCACTGGCATATTTGCCCACAATCTTTTTGTAACTGCTTTTTTCCTGCTTGAGGCCAGCGTTTACAGTGTCAAACCAGTCATCGATGCTACTGGTGAGGTCAGACGGGATGGCATCAGTGTGACCAAAGAACAGCTTCTGAGCCGGAACAGATCCGGAAGAATATATCATGACCCGAATCCCAACATCCTGCCAGTGGGCAATAGCGTCGGCAACATCAGGGAACAGAGGGGCGCTGAACTCGCCGTTCTGATAGCCCTCTTTCCACAGGTGGCCCTGGAGGCTCTTAAGATAGGCAATCTTGACATCTCGAGCAATGAGATCCGCAACATGGGTGGAGAAAGCTTCCTTAGAGACTTGATACTCGGCAGGGAAAGCAGCTTTGTAGGGTTGGAAAGACTCGGTATCCCACAGAGAGTCAATATCTTTGGTGAGAGCATTCAGAGCATAAGGGAACTGCAACACAGCATCAGTCTGGTGACTCCATAGCGGTTACACAGTCAGGAGACAGATGAGTTTAAAGGCAAGGCTGTAGCGAATTGAATCGGGTCCATCGTTCGAGCGGGTTGGCGAAAACAGGTGGAACAATGGAAACCGGGGCCGGGACACAACCCATGAATCATAATCAATATGTAGTGGTATATTTATCAGTAGCATTGTTCTTCATTGAGTAACTTACAAGTACATCCTTCACAAAATAAATTGGACAAACAGTTCCCTCTACAAGTAGTTAGCTAATTAGTCAAAGCCCACAATGGCGTATAGTATTGTGAGCTAGGTACAATTCCTGCTCATTATTCATTCGAGTTGCAGAAAAAAGAGTTGCAACATAGATGAACTACGCGTGTTCCTTCACCCGACGTAGGAAGTCTTACCGATGTCGAGAAGCACAACCTTTACCGGAGAGACCAAGGTAGAAGCCATTGTGACTAATCAATTTAAAGCGAATTGGTTTAGGTGAACCGAGTATTCTGCTAAAATAGAAGGTTGGATTAAGGGATGATTCAAAGTCTCAAACCTTTGTTAGTTGTAAGGGATAATCGTATTGGTTTGTACATTATTACAACATTGTCTCCTGGTGTTGCAGGTTGGAGTTGTGCAACCGAAATTCAACCATGCTTCCATTAGGATTTGTGGGTCATGTCAACCCTGATATCACCACAAAATCGAAATCTTGTCACTCTTCGGTGGTATTCTAACACCACTGTCCCATTTGCTTCATCATGAAGGATGGGATTTCTTATATATTTAGTCTTTGCATCTAATCTTTCCCAGTTTATGGATTGTCATGCCTACCCACACCCCTCCCGTTCTTGGGTTGTGACATAGGGAAGAGACGCTCTACCTTAGATGATGATTATTTGAATCATTGATCAACTCAATTGTAAGCGGCGACAGCAGTGAAGTAAATACATCATGTTTCTAAAGTTCGGTCTCGATTATGTATATATTTAATGGTCGACTTAAATTGGAGACAAAATGTAGCAGTAAATGAATATTTATATAGATTATCCACCATCCTCACTGTGTTCTCGCGACTCCTGGTGATGCAAAACTTCTTACTAACTTGCAGTACATATGTATATAGTATATTCTTTTATCGTGCACATCTGCATTGCGAGCCGTGATCACACATGCACCTACAGACGAAGCGAGAAGATATTTGGGATGGAGGAAATGACCGAAGTGGTTTTGCCACGGTCAACCTTGCGAGCTATCGTCGTACGCTCCGGCAGCTAGAATACTGTCAATATCCTTAAAAGTACGATATTGTACGGCAAAAACATGCGACACCTGCTTACTTGTCAAGTGTTAGTCTGGTTTGGTGTGGGGTGATATCTGTGAGTGAACGGTGGACCGTTTCCCTGAGAATGGTTGAGACACCATCCCCCCTTCACTCACCTTCAGTTACGGTGTGCGGAAGAATAGCGTCTTGAATGGGAGAATGGTCATGCCACACGTATGCAGGTTATATGCAAGAGACTGTGGGATGTACATATACGTACATGTATGCCGAAACTCCTTTATTTGCACTATTCAATCATTGATATAGCCAACCATAGCATTTAGCATGCAACCATCACCAAGTACTCATGTGCCGGTTTTCATGTGTTAAATATACATTTCTCGAAGCTTGACCGATCACGGAGGTACTCGGGGTAGTATGCAACTGCCACTGTGAGAAATGTCAATCTGGACACATCTACTAGTAGCAAATGTATCAACTACCGGCCACATCCGCCAATAATTTGCCCCTCTTCTATACCCAAGCAGGCGATCAACTTACCCCCCAATAGTAGTTACAATCCCGGAACAATTGTCTGACAAAGGGCGAGAGAAAATCTCCCTCAGCTTCGAGGAATTCACCTGGTGACGGTCTAATTTGCAGACGGCGATACAGACTCACCCCACATTCTGCAGAGCAAGGTGCAAGATTCGCCTCTTCAGCATGTGCCACTATACAGTCTTTTGTCCATCCTCTGTTTTTTTCCGCCCGATATGCGGGGATCGGTCTGCTCATGGATGTGTTTATTCGAGGACATCTTTTTCTGTTCAGGAATGGATCATGTGCCTATTAATTTACAATTACATGTGTATTTACATCAATTGACCCGACAAGCGGTGTGCGACCCTATGGATTCCTACAAGAGATCGACCTATGTAGCGTAGAAATCAGGTGTTATCTTGTAATCTGATGGTCAAATTCAGACTCTGCTCTCTCCTTGATGCTAGGAGAACTCTTGGTTGCTTCAACTATCAACACACTGATTCTAAATTAGACTGATAATGATCTGTCAGGCATGTCCTGTCATCTGGGCTCCGCAGACAAAACGTCTGGATGTCGGTATATATCAAAGCGCAGATAAGACCTTGCATCATCCTGTCTCCCTCCACAGCAGTCTGTATGACCTGAAATGACCCTGCAATTTGAGACTTAAAGACAAATATGTGCTCATATATATTTCTACGGGGGACTATGTTGTGCTGGCCTATTTCTGAGCGAAACAGAAGGTATATATTCAGATGTTTTCTATAACATTAGGATATCTACTACTGGTCATGCTCAACAATAATGTCAAAGATAGTAAATACATATATAGATGCCATCATAAACTTGCTGCGGGTCAAATTTGGGGCATTACAGAGTCGCAAAATCACGGTTAACAACAATTATTTATATATTTCCAGGGAAAGAGGAACAAGCTATGGTCAATTGTCAATCGTCTCATGATGGCGGACCCACACTGCGGAACTTAGCGAAGCTTGTGTAGGGAATGGAATGGAGTTCACTTTGGGGAAACTGTGATGCTGCTGTTACAACCCATGAAGCCTGTGGCAAAATATGGGAACTGTCGGGAATATTGCTGGAAACGCAGAATAAGTTTTGATCATTTTTATAAATTAAATTGGGGAAAATAAGTTTTATTTTTATTTTTTATTTTTCATTATTTGTCCTATTAAAGGAATTAAATCTTTAGATTATAAGAATTTTAAATAAATAGCTAACTTAATCTGTAACACGTCAGGAAAGGACAATTTTGGGATCCAAGAGAGCATCAGCAGGACAATTTGCGTGGATTCACTTGGGAATCAGACAACGCTAAAGTCACGATGTGGCAGCTGGTATCGCGAAACCCTATTCTGATGCCCAAATCTATGATTAAACTCCAGTTGGCCTTGCCCGAGTCATGCAATTCAATCTTATCTTTTATTTCTCTCTCTCTCGTTTTGAGCCTGAAATAGCCTCAGGTGCATAAATATTCATGCATCGAGATTGGAGTGTTGGCTCAGACTTAACTGTCGCTTGTTTGATCATCATTTCACCCCAAATAATGGACTAAGCTACATAGTAGTGAATGTAAACAGGAATGAAACAAAACAAACAAAAGTTGATTCTGGTGAGATCAATAACCGCCCGGGTCTATTGTGATGCATATAGGCGCTGCAGGTTTTGGATCTGTGATGATAGGGTCTAACAGCCATCATTGGGCCTGCAAAAGTTTGTGTGTGAATTCTGGCAAGAACCTCAACCTCAATGATCGCCCATTGGTCCCGAGTTTCTTTTCCCCAGGCTATACACGACAATGCTTAGAATTGCATGTGTTCCTCATCCCAAGCCACGATAGGCCACCACCCAGCCTGTGGCCTATGTACAAATTTAAAGCCTTGCCTCCACCAACTTTTTGTGCACCTATACTTGCAGCAGCAAACACCCGCAGATTCCCGCACCAATACCCTGAGCTTCAGTCTCTTGTGCAAGCACTCAAAGGCCTGAATTTGTACCGACGCCCAGCCACTGTTAGTGTGACGCCTAGCCTTTCCTCCCATAACAAAAAGAAGACAAGGTGCTAAACAATATCGTTATGAAAGTGCGAGGAAAATGAATTGACACTTTGACCCTTGGTTGGGTTCGGGTTGTATGTAATAGCGCCTGAAGTTGCTGGAGATAAATCATTCACAGACATGAAAGTTACAATATTGTATTTACATCTTCGCCACCTATTGTTCTCTCACCAGAAAAACGCACGCGCGTAATTGAAAGACGGGGACAAAGGTAAATCTTCTACATATATATTATATATATAATCATAAGTTTCCGGGCGACTTCCGGATCCTATTGTCTTCAACTTTTCCGCATGTCGCCATTCTCGGCCGTAGATTTTGACAAACATGTGTTTATTATAATCTCAAGTGACTCCACAAGATTATAGAGAACCCAGCGTTTTAGTAAATACATAGATATTCAAGTTTTTCTCACACAGAACACAGATCATACTCGCCTGACTGTCTTTTTTCCCCTAAATCCTCCACTCTATGACTTTGTCTACAACCTTGAGGGTTAAGGCCTGCATAATGAGATCCAATCCTGCTCGGATGTCCCCCTCCTCCACTGACGTCACATTCATGCTGATCAGCTGTATCATCCAGTTGGGGTTTCTCTCATATTTATCATCTGCCCACTCTTATCGCTATGTGCCGGTTTCCATTAAGCAAGCAAATCTTCATTTATTTATCTGAATAAGTGCATGTTTGTTTGGAGCTGTCTTTTTGTCTTTGTGCCGTGCCAAACCATTGCTTGAGCGAATCATATGGTGAGCACAATGTTAATCACCATCGGACGTCTGTACGATATTAGTGATGATGCATCCATCAAAACGCCAGCCCGTGCCGTAGCAATTTGTTATTTCTCCTTCCTTCAGCCACGGCTTGAGTTCATGCAGCATTTTGATAAATTACATGTCAATGTACTGTACCACGGTGTTATCAAGACCAACCATCATTAAATGGCACATAGTCGTTATCTGAATGTTTTATGACAGTCGTAGTGGTGGGTTGCTATTTATCGTGAAAACCAACAAAATAAATATATATACAGTAGAAAGTTTCATATGTGACCACCACCCAACAATCATGCATCCACTTTTTCTCAGACAAGCGCCCGCAATGCAGCAATCACGGTCTAGATCATGCTCAAGTTCAACATGTCTGCAAGGGAGAACTATATACATCTCGTCTGACTGACTCGACTCAAGTCAGGTCACTATCAGTCGGGTTGAGCCCCTGGACCTTGCAGAGCTTACGAAACCTGAGAACCATAAGAACGTTTGAAGTCTTGATACAGGCCATGGACAAGCTGACGTTTACGTCTGTAAATGATACTGAGTTAAAACAGATGCAAAAGGGCATATTTGGTGGCCATATAGCAGTGATTCAGCATGTCCAAATTTGCCATACATACAAATTTATACCATTTCGAAATGTTAACAAGCTCATAATTGGGATGGTTAAAGAACATGTTCTTCTCGGTGATATCTTAACAGTGAATCTATGGCTTTGTCAAATGATGTGGCCATAAAAATACTTATACCGGACACCTGGTGGCAAATACATGTTTACTTAATATAATGGAAAGGGTTTATTTATGTAACTAGGGTTCAGAAAAGCATTATATTTATTTATCTCGGAAAACTATGGCAAATTGTCTTTGATCACCATACTTCAGGCAGTTTCAGTCTCCGCCCCGAAATTCGAACATAGAAGAATATCGCCAGTTGTCAACATCGACATCATCCAATGTAATGACTGGCAACGACCGATTCAATTAATATGCAGTAATAAATCATATGATATCCAACGAAAAATAGATGTATTAACCCAATCCGTCTTGAGATTTGTTATATACATAAAACAGCACTCTGATGTCTTGATATAAAGCTAAATACCATATTTGGGGACATGGTTACAGAAGCATCGACTATCCATTCCCGACGATATTTGCCACCACAGTCAGGCGACCCACCAAACCCAAGTGCTTTTTTTTGGACAACCTTAAAGACATATTGGAGATTCTCAAAACATCTTTCCCGAACAATTATTACGAAATCCTCAATAAATCACCCATCTTCCACCTCAAAAATTTTAATGATATTCATCGTACCCCAGTGCCCTCGTCGCTCCCCTGTTATCCCAAGACATTTAATCCATGCTTATCCCCCAATTCCACATTCACACCCACCCCTTGTTCACGAGACCTCATCAAGTGACCTCGCCGCAATCGTTATCTTCTCCTTCTGCACCTCCCCTCGCACACAACCGAGGTTTCCTAGTCATTTATGTAAATACATGCAGGGGCACCGTTGGCATGTATTGTGGAGCTCGAGAATGTCGGCACTGTGTATTGGCTTGAGTCCAGAGTGGAGGTACCTCGATGGCAAAGAACCATTGGAGCAATCTAACTGCTTGTTTGCCACTATTCAGGCGCCTGTGTTTGCAGTGGAGGAGAGGCGGAATTTCAGGTTATTGTGTGAAATCCGCCTCGGGTGAGTGAGAACATGCTAGGATCTGTTGATTGGTGCACTTTTTTTTCCCGGTCTGTTCTTAATAGAATTTAGCGCTTGCTTCACTACCTCCAGCGCTTCCATGAGTAAACTAGTAGCTTGACACGATGTCATTATCGCCTGTAGGGAATGGAGTCTCCTATAATTTATCACTAATTATGAATTCCACTCAAGTAGCTGATGAAGTTCCCGATTTGAAGTTTTCAATCTGCAGCAAAAGCATCTCGGTCACACCCAAAACATTATAGATGAGCTGGATGAGCTAGACAAATTCAACTTATCTATCATGTTTTTTTGTCATCCGGTAATGTATATAGTGAACATAGAGAAACATTGCTTATGTGTCCTCTAAAACGACTGTCTTATCAACATAAACGCCGATATTGACGCCGACTAATAATACCAAAGCTTTCATTTGATTCTTCTGTACACAGGCCCTGACCCCGGCCCCGAATACCCACATTGACTCTGTAATCTTCTCTGGACTTCTTTTTTCTCTTCATCTGCCACAAGTTTCCATCTTCTTCTACCGGCCGTTGCTATGTGCTGTCAACTCCACTTTTGCCGACCGTGTGGTTCCCCGGTAGGTTTGAAATTGGGCACCCACTCGCTTCAACGCCAAACCCAGTTGCAGATCGCCGATTCATGATGCCGTGTGGACTCGATCTTGTCTGGTGCAAATATTGGATTGGCCAAGTGGCCAAAGGGATCGGTTCTAAATAGGCTTCTGTTTAGGCCATATAAATTCAATTATAATCAGTGGATATGCGAGTCCCCATGAGGGAGAAGTTTCGAGATTATCAGTCCGCGTCACCCAGAAGAGCGGTGCTCGGTTTGAACTAATCAATACACGTCATACAGATTGTACTGTGAGCATTCGACAAATGCATTTATCTATGTAAATGTGTAGTCCGACTACATATCATTTAAAATGAAACTGGTGGTCTGGTTTGTTGGATGCAACACTGTGGGAATTTACAAGTAACAGTGTTCTAAATTTATCTAATTGTCTAAGTCATGATAAAATGAATATACTGCTGTTGTTGTTATCCGATACATGCGCCTGTGTCCAAGATGCGTCTGATCTAACAGCTCAATCATCAAATTGCGACAGAGAAACACAAATTTTGCTCATCGCAACTCACCGTCATGGCCAGGTCATCATCCTACACCAAACTATGGACCTGTAACATGCATCCCACACTCTGGCAATTGAATTAACCGACATGCTGGTTGGTGCATATTGACATCAGATTGCTTCAACTATATGAAGCCATTGCACATAGGAATCCCCAACGCCGCAAAATTTCCACAATTACAAATCCACTAGTCGATTTCCTGGGAGTCAACAATTGCATGTGAACAGCTGCAAAAGCCAGTGGCAAGATAAAAGCTGGGTTAGTCCATATTTAGGTATTACCATCAGTGGCATGTTGTCAGGCCGGTGAATCCTTTTCCCTCAAACAATAATTGTGAAATTTGCAATCCAGTCAGCCTTTATTTCGGACATCTGGTTGCTACAGTGGACACCTGGTGACTCAAATCTTACGGTGAATTCCAGGAAGGTGTGGTTGTCACAATTCATATATGATTCATTCAAAATGGAGGTTTTACTGTAATGTTTGGGTTAGGTGATTTTCTTTTTCAAAAAATTGCAGAAGGTAGTTTCAATATTCATGACAAGGATTGGAACCCAAGATTCAAGACATTCTGTGTATAATGAACCTTTTCATCATGATGTCGTATCGTGATCCAAGCTTTTCTTATAGCATTTACTATCAATGAAGGCTGGAACAAAAGATCATAATGATAATAACTACTTTTTACCTACTTTTTACCATGGTTGGCAGCTCGGAACATGGTCCATGAAATTACAGGGTGTGGACAGACCTTTAACCCTTATATCTTGTCTAACTTTAGACTTGCTAAAAAATGCAAAGGTGTTAGCATTGATGATCTATTTTATTTAGGTCTTTGAACTCCCTTGTGAAGATCTCCATGATTCATTCAGTGATAAGAAGCAACCATTTTGTAACCTCCATTCTGAGGCAATATTCTCTCAACTATATATATTATCAATGCTTATAAGCTGATTTGGTAGATAATATGAATTGGCACAAATCGAGTGGAGTCTGAGCTTTGTGAAAATTGTACCTGCATAACCTCATTCCTAAGCAATAACAACATCCGATGCTTTTCCTTCTTTTTGGAGGGGGAGAGAAGGGGCCTTGATAACAGATTTTAGCTTATTCATGCACAGCCAATACCAAATGAGGCTGCTGGGTACAATGTGACCTACATAGAAGGGATTAGAAGTTCACGCTAGAGAGAGAGTTAGGGTCAACTAGTATAGATATTTTTCATATAATAACAACATCAACTGACCCTAACCCATACGGAGTAAGCCCATGATCCATGTCAAATATGATCCTATGTACCTCCTGCTATAACCCTCAGTGCTCAGGGCTATGGTGTCCCTCACCCCATAACTATAGCAAAACTTTTCCAAAGAGGCCACTAGAACAACTATTCTCAGAAACATCAATATAAAGGATTCAAGAATGACTGGGTGATAATTGTTGCTAGGAGTAACAGTCAGTCGATGGAGGAGTCACCAGTACATGTGACCAGATGCACTTGAAGGCAATAATAAATGTACTGGGTACCTTTGATACTCCCTTGTCACTTATTGGATTTGTTATAAGTAAATAAATAGAAGTTCAAAGAGGTAAATACATATCATGAACAGACCCAGAACATGGACCCAGATAAAGTATGGCCCTAACCCACTCAGTGCATACAGGTGGCCGATATTGGACGATCCAGGACTCAAAGAATTGAGACACTATTAACCCATTTTCTTTCATGACATCCGGTTTATCGCTTATTTCGTGATACTCATGCCGTTCGTCAGTCGTGCTCGGCATCATTATCTCCAGTAGAAAAGCAGAGTTTACTGGTCATGGTCGCGTGAGTCCGGAATAGGTTAGCATTAAGGATTTAGAGCTCTCCATCAGGATTCAATTGCCGTGAAAAGAAATCCAGCCAATTCATTTTTTTAACTTGTAGAACAAAAGCATATGTTGTGTTGCTGGTATATACAATAGTGGTTTTTAGGCTGCCTTTGGCATAGCCTGTTTATTGAAAGGCATAACTATCTGTGTGTTGAACATGTGATTGCTGAATTTTTATTTTTAGTTCAGCATCTTTTAAATGATAAATATATAAATAAATCAAACTAAGAAAACAAAATTTCAGCCTCCAAAGCATTACGATATAACAAATATATAAAGTAAGGGCTCCAGAGGCGGACGTTGTGAATAAAAATGTAAAAGATAGATAGTACCCGAAGACGAGATAAGAGGGAACTACAGCCAAGCTGATAGTACATAATGTTTATTTTAAACCGAAAACATTGGCAAAAAATATGCTGTTGAGGGAATGATGCAATCAAAGTAAATGAATGATCTGTCCAAACCATTTCCAAGGATGTGCTCCAACTGTCATGATATTGATGATTATATCCAAAAAAGAACTAAAAAGAACTATCACATAGATGATAAACAGATAAATAGTTAGCTCGACAATATCCCATTGAAGTCACCAAAAATGTGAGACTGGAAGGAATTACTTAATGTTGGTATTCGTAATGCACTGCAACATTGGTATCGTGTATTTTTTGGGGAGGGGAGGAGGGGAGTTGCACTTTGACACTTGCAGAGTCACTCTTTGAACTTCACAACTCACTTGCATCAACAAATGCAACAATGCTTTCACCCAACCATCCCCTGTAATTATGTGCTGCATCCTTAAATTTGACACCCCCTGGGGTCTAGTCTGTCATTCAATTGGCCATTAATGTTCTAATGTTACTTCCAGTTCATGATTGAACCGCCTGTCGTCATACCCCTGGTATGCAATTGCAAAGGCCTATTCAGTGACTGTGCTCTATTCTTTCAAGCAACTCCAATATTACACTTGGTGCATTGCTGTGTGTCAATCTATTATTATGCCCCTTTGACTAGTCATTGTCAGGCCTAGCCTCCATGTCTTCTTTCCTCTTTCATCTTGTCTCCTTCCTATTTGTTCTTTCTTCCTCTTTCCCTTTCCTTGATCTTCTCTTTACTTCGTCAATAAGGTCCCGTTTCCTTTTTCTCTTCTGCATTCGCTGTTTTTGCTTCTTTTTGTCTTTCCAACTTTTCTCCTCTCATTACGCTTTTCGCTGTTCACCTTGTGTGGGTCTCTGATTGCTCTTTCACACCGTTCTCATCGACTGCTATTTACTATTTTTGCTTCGCGCAATCGCATCATACTATCGCCATATCACGACCCACTTGCACGCATCTCGAGAAAATTACGATAACTTCGCGCACCAATCTAAGAGCTTCATTGTCCACTTACAAGTCGCGCACGCATTAGCTGATTGATTGAATTGCTTCGTTTGCCAACTGTTGCTGCTGTCACCTATCTTGTCAATCTCGACTGCCAGATAGCATCAGGCCTCTACGCAGCCATCAGCGAAAAGAAAAAAAGATTACAACGTTATTGCTTCGTTACAAATTATCACTGCCCTTTAACCTATCTCCACTTCGCAGTGTTTCGTGTGACTTTGTCGACCATTGCCACACATTTTACAGTGCTAGGAGTAATTTACGTCAACGTTCCTTCTATATCCAGCCGACTATTTTACATTATACTACGCTAGTACCGATCTCGATTTAGCTGTTCGGTACCAGTCTGAACGATACATCACTCCTTCACCCGACAATTTTGAGATACCGCTTTGCGTCTGCTTTTATACATATTTCTGCTTATGTTATAGTATCCAAGTGTCAGTTTTATAATTTAGAACATTATCCATATACTTGGCCTAGCAAACGTTATAGCTGTCAGCTCTCGTCATCTACCTATTTTTCCTTTGTTTTCTTTTTATGACCACAACCTATACGAGCCTCTGAAATTCAACGAACGACCCGGAGTTGTACGCGCTTTCTCTTCGATACCTATCACTTTTGCCGCTTCCGTTTCGCAGTTCTGCATCCTCTGCTTTCCAATTGAGCGTTTCCAGCGTCAGCGACTCGAGTCCACGGAGTATTGTTTTTCTTAGCATACCGTACCCCACCATCATTCACTCGCATTATTCACTTTGTTCATCTTAATTACTATTCACCATATTTTGGACCTGGTTCCATCTTTGTCGAAGTTGCACTTCAGCGTATTGTTTCTCGTTTCTTTTTACTCTATTTACATTGTACGACCATAGCAACTTTGGTTGTTTGAGATATCATTTACTGGCATTTTGTTTTTTGTGCTGCTTTTCCTGCGATCATTATAGTCTCAGACATCATCATATTTGCTTTTCTCGTTCATATCCAACAAATTCCAGTCCCAGCCTCTGTTTCAACTCATTTTTCTTTTGTTTTTTATACTTCCTAATCTTCTTTATCATATATACCTTTCAACACATTATTTTTTTTATCATGTCTCCCAGAGCTATCCAGAACGATACCGTCTTGAACGGCCGTTACCGAACGATTAAGCCTTTGAACCATGGTTCTTTCGGCATGGTCTTCCTGGCCACTGACATGATCGCTAATACCCAGGTAGCGATCAAATGTATGGCCAAGCAGTCTGCTGCTACCACTGAGGATGCGGATTCCCAGCAACAGTTCCTGGTTGACGACAAATCCGAGGAACTTTCGATCCACCAGCGTCTCGGCGACCACCCCAACATCGTCAGTCTTCTTGACAACTTCCAGACTTCCACTCACGTCTTCCTTGTCTTGGAATTTTGTGAACGTGGTGATCTCTACGAGGCCATCCGCAGTGACTGCTGCCCTGGTGATGTGAAGAATGTTCGCAAGTTCATGCTTCAAATTGTCGATGCTGTCGAGTACATGCATTCTCGTGGTGTATACCATCGCGATATCAAACCTGAGAACATCTTCATTTCCAAGTCGGGTGACTTGAAGCTGGGTGACTTTGGTTTGGCCACAACGGAAGATTGGTGCGAAGAGCAGGCTGTCGGCAGTGATCGTTACATGGCCCCTGAGCAGTACGACCATGCTGGCAACGGTTACTCGCCGGCCCAGTCAGATTTGTGGTCTGTGGGTGTTTGCTTGCTTAACATTCTCTTCTCCCGCAACCCTTTCACTCGCCCTTCCATGGACGACCCGCTTTTCCGTGACTTTGCCGCGGACAAGGAGTCTCTCTTTGATGTTTTTCCCGACATGTCGAAGGACACTCTGGATGTCATCAGCCAATGTATGTGCATCGATCCTTCCATGCGGTCCATTTCTGGTCTTCGCAATACTCTCTTGCGTGTTGACAGCTTTACGAACTTTGACGAAGTGCTCGACGAGTTCACCATCGCTGAGACTGCTGAGTTGCCCAGCATTGACCGTGAGCCTCTACGCACTCCTTCCATCCAGACTTCTCTCAACACCTCGGAGAATCCCTTCTTCCTCAGCGCTCAGGCCGTCGAGCCCTGCCATTGCAATCTTTCTGTTGATGAAGACATTGATGAGCCTCTGTTTGATGATGCCGAGTTGAAGCCTACCAACTGGTGCGATTCTACTCCTGACATATCAATCATGGCCTCTAGTGTTAGGTCATCACTGCAGAACTTGTCGGTGTCTCACGACAATCCCTTGTCTCAGTCCTATCTCAAAGTCGGCTCTATGCCTATCCCCAAGGTGAAACCCCAATCGATGCCTTCTCTGGCCTTCTCGTTCGGTGGACGCAAGGGCTTTTCCGGTGTCAGTTGGAGTGACTTAATTGATGATGAGAGGGATGAGTTCGACATGAACACTTCTGAGGCTCCGCATCTTGACGAGGATCACGAGCGTGCCTTCTCCCATGATAGCGTCAAGTCGTTTGGTGATGCCGATCACGAAACCATGTTTGAGATGGAGATGCCTGGTGAAGAGGATCTTGCTCCTACCGTCGTTGTTGCTGGCAATGATGATGGATTCCTACATACCGCCAACGCGTTGATGCAGGCGGATGTGAAGGAACCAGAAGTCCCTCTTTACAGATCGGCCCAGCCAATCTCTATTCATTCGAGGAAGCCGCTTCAGTCCCTCAGCACCAATGCTCCCGCTCCTCGGTTGTCTTCGAGCGGGACCAAACAGGGTCTCGCCAAATGGGAAGCATTGGGTCAGCGTAGACGTGGCGTTGACACTTCCAAGTCACCTTCGCCTCCGTCTGCTCCTGTGTATGATTTTGGAAACCGTCCCTATGGTGCCGGTGTCTGCGGTTATGAACCCGCAAACCACCGTTTCAACTACCGCAACGTTCGTGACAAGACTCGCGATCGCTGCCACAATGGCCTTTCATGGGTTCATAGCAAGAACTGGCGGGAACATCGCCCCCAGTTGAGCACGTGGGTTGGGCTGGACTACTAGATTTGGTTGTGTCTTGATTCAAGTCTAGTTGTTGTGAACATATACCTTTTTGGGTTATGAGTCCAATTGTGGATGATGAGTACCTTGGGATATAGTTGGTGGTGGATCTTGTTGAATGTTTGATATCCTGGGTGAGGGGTTTTTGTCCCGGAGGGTTTCTCGTCTCCCGCTTCTCGGTATTGAGAATCTTGTTTGATCAAGGTGTAAGCCATGATGGAATTTGAGTAGATAGGTTTTTTTTCTTGTGCCATCAACGCCACTCAATACCAAGATTTACCCACAATTTCATGTCTATTATGTGACTAGCAATGTGCTCTTCGGGTGGTCAAGTGATAACGATATTGGCGTCTACTTCATGCCTTATGTCCGATGAATTCTTTTTCCGATTTATAATGGTGAAACTTGTGGGCATGCTACCATGTACCATCTGTCTGATTGAGCAGTTGCGCCAGTAGGAGCTATATATTTTCCTTGGTGTTTTTTTGTAGCTACGTGAGGAGCACTCATACAATTGTTGGTTGGTCAGATGTTATAGTATCGGTTTCTTCACTGCAGTCAGATTCATAATTATTAAGTCACCGCACGCTATGACCTTGAATTTCTCATACGACAACTAATTTTACATGTCTTTCTTTTCCTGCAAGTCCACAACCTTTTAGTTCGCATGGATGAGCTCTTTGGGAAGGAACGCCCATACGACACCAATGACAGACATGATACTCGAAACGACCATGATGGTATAGCAAAGAAGGCGCTCCTTAGTCTTAATTTCATGACCGAACAACTTAAGATAGAAGGCAATGGGCAGACTAGAAAAATAACGAATGTCAGCGAATATGACGTCAAGATGTGGGGTTGATTATGGAGATTTGAAAGGAATGTCGTGTAGTCGCAGCTGGAGGATTGACTTACATGATGCAGATGGTGAAGCACAGGCCACTTCCCATGAAGGCCATGATGCTGTCGAAGGCAGGGAAAACAATGGCAATAACGAGAAAGATGATAGTCACGAGAAATTTGATAAAGACACGTAGAATAGAGCGAGTGACATTGCTCCAGGCAACTTCGGGGTCGTTTACGCCAAAGAGAACCTCGATAGTGTTGACAATGGGTCGTGCATTTAGAGGGATTTTGGTGATGGGAATGATGCTGATAAAGCCGCACATGGCGAATGTGAGGGCGCGAGGGTAGCCAGTAGTGGTGAGAATGTTGGAGGTGATGGCATCGGCAACACCATCGCCAAACATTAGGATACCAACGACGGCGGTGGTGCAATCCAGAAGGTAAGTGAAGCTGAATGTGGTTTTCACAGCCTTGGAATACTTGTATGGGTGACGCATATCTCGGTAAATCTAGAAGGTATTAGAAGAAATATTGTAATCTGAATCTGTGATAAAGCATCGTGGGCTTACATTAGGGAAAACTGAATGGCCACCCCAAGGACTCAGCAGCAATCCGAAAGAAAGAGGGAGAGTCGACCAGTGTTCCGGGAAAAGATAGGTCGAGGCGGGCTGAAGCAGAGACCCCGGATAGTCGGGTTTGAGAAAACCATCAATGATGACGATTGATACAACTAGTCCAGGGTTAGGCTAATTCTATAATAGAATTCACAAGTTTTGTAGACTTACTCAAAAAGCAGCAAAGGATGCCAATGATGCTCGTAAAACTCAAAAGGCGCAATGGCATAAAATTAAGAGGCGAGATCATCAAAACACAAACAACCTTCCATTGATTCACGGTCATATATCCAGGGAACAATAGTTGCAGTGTATCTGCAAACAGGACAACTGTGAGACGAGTCAGTCATATTATTATTTTCAGCAGCTATGGGGAGTGTTACTTACTAAGTGCTACGCAAGCTGCCAGAAGCTCCAGTGTAAACAGAAAGCTTGTAGCTACACGAGCCTTGCTTCCGTAAGAGATATAGGCAAGATCCGAGAAGGTTATTATGACATGATCCAAATCCATACACTTGGCAAGCAACTTGGCAGTGTAGCTACACACAAGTGCAGCGGCAGCCAATAGAAGCATACCGCAAATCCAGCCTGCGTAACGAAACCCCATAGGCAAACTGAGCAGACCAATACCGATTAGGACACTGAGGAATGTTAGTATGCAAAATAATTTTCATTGATCGCAACGCCTGTACTTACTTGATGGAATTGAACACAGTCTGGGGCAGAGTCGATTGGCCCTCAACAGCCAAAACAATTTTGCCATCTTGCTCCACCTCGCGGACAAGAATTGGAGGCATCTCATTTTCGCCTGGTTGGTGACTTGGAGTCTGAGTTAACTGCTGCTGTTGCCAAGCTCTGGCCATACCACTCCTATCAGTAAGATTTGAGTTCATAGATCCATAGCTGTGGTAACTAGTATAACTCTGATAGCTAGTGCTGATTGGAGGAGTAGCCAGATGCGGAGGAATGGCAAAAATGGATCCTCGACGGCCTGAAGAGCTAGAAAAGCTCCCGCTGCGACGAGGGCTTCCACCAGCAAGCGCGTTAGCTAACTCATCATCCAGAGCTTTCCGTTCTCTTTCGCGAAAGTCTTCTGGCTGACCCTGAGATGAGCCGATAGCTTCAGAAATAACAGGGTGAGAGTTGTCCCGTATTTGAGCACCGAGAAGGCCTGAATTTCGGGCTGCTATCTGGCCCCAGTTGACAGTATTGCAGCCATACTCGTAAACAACGCCATCGGCTGCGCCGTGTGCCAATGGAGCCTGGTCGGGTGCGAACTGAAACTCTGGTTGCCGCGGAATGACCTCTTGGAAGCCGGCGGCACGTTGCCAACTGCGAGTAAAAGAACGGATAGAGTTGACACCACCAATATCAGTCAAGGCAGCCAGTCGGTTGTGTGAAGCTCTACTAAAGGTCAGTTATACTATCACCTCGAATATATGCTACGTATGATGCTGTTGGTAAAACATACCGGCGCAGACGGCCAGTTAAAAGACCGCTGTTCTCGCTAGCTTCGATGTCACCGTCAATGGCAGACTCATTATCGCCGGCATCAGTCCATCTCGATGCAAAACTGCTAGAGAGGAAACCTCCAGAGTGGTCACGGTCGGTGGGAAGGCTGGCCATTTGTTATATAGCACAAGTAGGTATATGTATGTGACGTGAGGTCGGGGTTCAATGGCAAGATGCTGCACTTAAGAAGAGTTTATATTGGATACAGTAGGAACACACGAATAACTTCCAATTTGACAGTTATAAATTCATGAGTTAGGATAATGCGGTTGCCGTTATGTAATAGGAAAGCTCAGTCGGGATTGGTGGGGGAGGGGACAACAGTATGATGTTACTATACTGGATATAGGTTTTGCGCAAAAAATCAGCCAAAGGGAGACAAAGAGTAAAAAATATTTATTAGAGTAGTTAGATGTCAAATATGCAAGAAAACCAAAAGATGACACAATGCAACGGTTGTTAGGTATATATCTTGTCGATAGATATATTCTCGTGGTATGAGGGGCGTAGACGCGATGTTAAAGCAAGACTCGAGCACTGATCAATAGATAAGAGCGCTAGTGGATTTTGCTGTGGGGGTTGATGGGATTCCTGGCGTCTTTTATGAGTTTTGCTACAGCTATGGGGCGACACCATAGCTTTAAGCACCAAGGGTTATGGGCAAAAGGTACATAGGATTCAGGCGACAGGGTGGGCTAGAAGTTCACGCTAGTGAGAGGGTTAGGGTTAACTGATATAGATATTTTTCATATAATAATTACAATGACCCTCCTGTGGCAGAACTAGCGGGGAGCTATCTAGAAGAGAGTAAAATCATATATTTGAATGATTTCCAAGTTGCCTGAATGTGAGTAGCAGTCTGTAAATTGTCCAGTCATTGCTGAGGCAGTTAATTATTTTTACTCTCATGAGTATCCCTCAGTTATATAGTTTTCTTCAAATTAGCGTCTCCTTCGATCAAACATGCGTGTTTATATGGCTTGGCCTGGATCATATTATACATATAAACCGGCAGTATACCTAATACCTTATCAGCCTTCTATGGAGCAGTAGTTTTATGTTACCTGAGGATGACACTAACTGGGTGGGTCATTCCTTACAACCTGGTTGCTGATAACAATAACAAATTTGAAGCTGCCTAGATGTTATACTGAGCAAGTCTATTCTAGGACATTTGTCGGTCGCATTAATTTTTATCATTTTACAGTATGGGAAACTCACTGTAGTTCCTTATGTTACGCAATGGGGTGTAGTCGAGTCTTTTCTCGTCGATTCTACGCATTTAAAAGATGCATGACAATACCCTTGAGAATGACATCAACTGCAACTCAATATATGCAAATGTAGTTAGTTAGAAGAAAATATTTCGAGAGGGGGGGATCACTTTTTTTTTTGGTGGACTACATTACCCGTATCGAACTAGTTAATTGGGCAAGTTAGTTGTTCCAGCAGTAACTTTTGATTTTCACATTATGAAAGCCACACTCTTAAATTAGATTTCAACATCTTCATCAAGGAATTCAAATCCCTGATTTTGCTAATGTATATAAACCTTTGATGCAATCATCAACCGTCCAACTTTATTTATCGCGGGTGTTTCCGTTGTGAATTCCGCAATATGGCGAATACGCCCAACGCCACACAAAATTGCATATTATCGATAAGGCGCTTTTTTTGACATTATCAAATCGTAAACCGCAAACCACATGCAACTAACACCAAGTCATCCAACAGCCAAATAATCAATATCGTCAACTCTTTTCGGTCACCATGTCATCAGAATCATCGAGCTTTGATTTAACATCATCGGAGCTGTCTGAAACGCAATTCCAGACATTGTGCGCACAATTGGATCCAACTCTGCTGATGCTCGATGCACTTTGTCATCGCAACAAGAATCAACACCGTCATTCGTCATGGTGGCGTAATGTTTGCATTCTGAGGAGGTCAATTCGCCGACTGTTAGATAATGATTCGGTCAAATTAAGGCTCGATCGCGTTTCATGGCTTGCTGCTCACATTCTGCCATCGTCTTATATGTAAGTTCCATTCTCGACCCCAAATCGCCAGCTCAACTAATGAAGCTCTTAGGGCATTTTCGCAACTTTTAGCGGACAGTCAGTTTGCACAACTGGGTATATCTCTCATCGCCATGTTATCCGCCGTATATGAAGCTTTGCGGCCGTTGCTTCGCGATTGTGCCAGTGATGATAGGACTCATGCGCCTTCTTATCACTCTATGACGATTGATGACACTTCTGACATGGGTGTTGTGATAGTTCGCAAATCCGATAGCATATCGTTATCTATTGAAGACAGTAATGGTCGTTCAACTAAACTCTTCAATTGTGATGACGAAGGCAGCAATTCAACATCGTCGAAAACGACATTCGGTCGTGGAAAAGATACTGTGGACTCTGATGATATCTTTAAGGCAGCGCAAAAGCCACTTCAGATTACCAAAGACCCACTGCTCACCATGGATAATAAATTTGAACAGACATCAGTCTCGAAGAAAAGAAAGTCCAAATCTTCTAGTCATAGAGACACTTATGGAACACAAAAACCAACAGAACACAAAACTAAGCAAGAGAAAAGAGACAGTTGTGTTGGATTCGATGATATATTTGAATTTGTATCGGTCTCCAAATCAAATAAAAAACGCGCAGTGTCTTCTGAAGATGTAATTGCTCCAAAGTCAAGTAAAAAGAAAAAGGAGAAGATAGACAAAGCATCAGAAACATTAGGATTCGACGACATATTTGGAGATACGTCGAAGAAAGATAAAAAGAAAACCAAGTCTGGGAAGAAATCGGACATAAGTGACATATTTGCAGGTTTATGATCTATCATTAAGATACCTTATATTTGAAAATCAATACATACATCGTATCCATTTATCAATATATCCTCATTGTTACATATATAGTTCAGCTTATGTCAAGACATAGTATCATATTATCATCTATCTGAATGGGTTATATGTCGAGTTTGGGATACTATTCAATTGAGTACATTATCTATTGGTCTAGTCTGGTTGATTTATATCATTATTACCCGATTTATTGGTTGGACTCGATCTATGGATCCCGTGAATCTCTTATGTAATATGCATACAACGTCAATATATGATTGTAGGTTGATAGTAATAACCCTAATACACAAGAATTTGAATTTCCTAAATAACCCTGAATCGCCAGCGAAATAATTGTTTTTGGTTTCTCCAGAATTTCTGATTGGACCATATAGACTTAATTTCATCACCATGAGGTAGTAATTCTGTATAGTAAAAGTATAAGATTGTTGATCTGTATCTAAATGGATTTAAATCCCAATTCCAATTCAACTTTTGGCAAATACTGAAAGAATTTCATGACACCTTAAGGTTAATGCTTAAGTAGTTACATAGATTCTACTGCTTAAAAGTTCCATCTGCGTCTTGATTTTCGGAACTCGGAAGTAAGAATAGCTTTAGTCAGAAATTGCAACATGTGCGCACATTTTACTCATTCTATTGTTTACGCCTGTGTTTTATGGACAGCTTTTATCGAACGTGTTATTGAATGGAGCTGGCTTGAGCGACAAATTATATAATACCACACCATGACGTGCACCTATTGGGACCCACTTTGTAGTCAGTCGCTCGCTGGACCCGTCCATACAGACCCTGCTTGAATGATGCGAAAGATGTAGAGATATGGTTATACCGTATTTGGGGGCCATTGAGGCGTCAAAACAAAGATACATTAAGTATTTAGTAAATATGTGAGTTCTAGATGTATTTAAGCATGGCTGTTGTTGTGGCGCATTAGATCTGGTAAATATTTAACTTGACCATATCTAAAATAGACTTGATTTATATATAGAATGTAAATAGCCAGGATTGAAGTCTGGCTATTGAAATATATAGACTGAATATCATCTTCAAAAAATAATAAATTATGAGCTTTTCCAGTATTTATAGACTGTAAAAAGAAAAATAGTCAACCACTGTAAAACCTTATTCACTACTTGAAAAGTTACTGAATTATATACTATCTCTAATGTTCTCTAAACAAAAATCTCTAGCTTTACATCCTAAAAACCCGAACCCCTATATGCCTGCGGTGGTAGCTATAGTTGCAGAACGATATCGACAGTTGTCTTCCAGCTTAATTATTTTGTTCGCAAGAGGAAGGCCATCAGCTTATTTCCTTAAGAACTTTAGTTCATAAATCAGGTTTCCTGCTTAGATGACCTGAATACAAAGCCTTTAGCTTAACCCCAATCCCGTTTCTACCCACACTTTCTTCACCTTTCCAGTAAATATCCCCGCCCCTTTCTCTACTCGTTTTCCTCTCTTCTTCACCTTTTGTATACAATTCTGACTAACTCCCAAGTCTTGGTATAATTGAATGGACTAAATGCTTCCGTATATCAGCAGAATATACAAAGCGTCATTGTCAAGAAGTTGTATAGATATACATTTACTTTAGCACCGGGATTTTATTATCGGCCGCCTCTTTCCTAGGCTGTTCCTATTTTTTGTGGACTGCCATCTCTCCCCGTGAGCCTCGCGTATGATTTACTAGAAATCAACCCCCCCCTTGGCCACAGACTCCTGACTTGATTCCCTCGTCGCGCAAAGACCACAGCCATATCCATTTTCTCTTTAACTGTGCTGTCGTTTTTGCCTGCTCTGTTCGTGGATTCTTTTCCCTATTCCTCAACAGCCTTATCCTGTGCGAAGCATCTGTCAGATCTTCCCCTGGTTCAATCACGTCGTGCTCCTCAGAAAAGCAACACTTCGATTAATTACGCATCGTCTCTCGCTGCGTCAATTATTAGCATATACATCGGCTTATTTTATAATCGGCCATTATTGAGAATCTTGTGGTCGCATCTGCACTTGCTGCCCTGTCCATTCGTTTTCGCCGCGGAATTGCACTAGTGCTCTCCGTGAATGTCAGATTCAGCGCAACATCTCTAGGGACATCGCGCCGTGGACTATCGCAGCCCCATCGCGTCGCTTCTGCATTGCGGAACATTGAGCTCCATTTCAATACCATTAAACTGATAACTGACGCGCATTTTTCGATTTACACAACCACGACGCGATCCATCATAATCTAGTGCACCATGTCGATGTACCCTCAGCACCCTGCCCGTATGGGAGGCGGGCCTCCGAACAATCGTTTCAATGAGCTATTGGAGCAAATCCGTTCCGAGTACGAGTCACAAATCCGCTCCGGCGAGAATTATGAACATCAAAGTACGTCCGAGTTCACACATTCATTACCATAAAAATATGTCCAGTAGCTAACGTGATTTGTTCCAGTTCAATCTCAGGTCAGTGAGTTGCAGCTCATTAGAGAAAAGGTTTATGCCATGGAGCAGACCCACATGACTCTGAAGCAAAAGTAAGTCGTTATATTACGCCTGTGATCTAGTTGAATACTAGACCGATGCTAACAACTGGAAGATACGAGGAAGAGATTACAGTCCTCAGACGTCAGCTTGAGCTCGCTCGTGGAGGGCCGCAGAGCTCAATGGGAGGCCCTCCTCCCCACCCTACCCAACAACCTCCTGCTATCAGCGGCGGAAGTGGTATCTTCAATGGTATTATGTCTGGTGGTGGTCAGGGTGGGCTCGCTCCTCCTCCCCAACCGCCACAGCCCGATCAATTGGCACATGGCCAGATGCCTCAGGGCCCTGCTGGGTTACCTGTTCCTCCACCGCCACCGGGCCCTTCTCAACAGCCCCCACCATTTCAGCAAGGAGCATATGGCCAAGCTCCACTTGGCAACGGAATGGGCCCCCAGCCTCCTCAATCTACTGCTTCTCCCGGCCCCCGTGGTGGTCGTGGTATGGGTCGTCCTCCTCCGACCGCTGGTCCAGCCACTCCGCAAATTAGCAACCCCATGCCTTTCCCTGGTGCTGCCCAGTCACCTCAAGTCTCTCACCCCACTCCTGATCATACCCGCATGGGTCCCAGAGCGCCTCAAGGTCCGAGTAGTCTTGAGGTCGACCCCGACCGCCTTCCGCCCGCACTTAAAAAGACGGGTAATGACTGGCTGTGTGTTTTCAACGATGCGGTTCCTCGTACCCTTGATGTCGATTTAGTTCATACTTTGACTCACGAGAGTGTTGTTTGCTGTGTGCGGTTCAGCCATGATGGCAAGTATGTTGCTACTGGGTGCAACCGCTCTGCTCAGATCTATGATGTTCAGACTGGTGAGAAGATTTGCGTATTGCAAGATGAAAACGCTGACGTGGCTGGCGATCTTTACATCCGGAGTGTCTGCTTCAGTCCTGATGGTCGCTATCTCGCTACTGGTGCGGAAGACAAGCTCATTCGCGTATGGGATATCCACACCCGGAGTATCCGAAACACTTTTTCTGGTCACGAACAAGATATCTATTCACTGGATTTCGCTCGTGACGGCCGTACCATTGCTTCCGGAAGTGGTGATAGGACCGTTCGTCTCTGGGATATTGAAAACGGCACTAACACATTCACTCTCACTATTGAGGATGGTGTTACTACGGTCGCTATCTCTCCTGATACCAAATATGTCGCTGCTGGATCTCTTGACAAAAGTGTTCGCGTCTGGGATATCCACCAAGGCTATCTTCTGGAGCGCCTTGAGGGACCTGATGGACACAAAGACAGTGTCTATTCGGTTGCTTTCTCTCCTAACGGAAAAGACCTTGTTTCTGGCTCTCTGGACAAGACCATTAAGATGTGGGAGCTCACCACCCCCCGTGGCGTTAATCCAAACCCCGGACCCAAGGGCGGCCGCTGCATCAAGACCTTTGAGGGTCATCGCGTAAGTTTTGAATACCTGTCCCAATCATTTCCTGATTATTAGTCGGTTTTAACACAATCATGTAGGACTTTGTTCTTAGCGTTGCTTTTACTCCCGACGGCCTTTGGGTCATGTCTGGCTCCAAGGATCGTGGCGTACAATTCTGGGATCCCCGCACTGGCTCTACTCAACTCATGTTACAGGGTCACAAAAACTCTGTTATTTCTGTCGCTCCCAGCCCCACTGGTGGCTACTTCGCCACTGGTTCTGGTGACATGAGAGCCCGTATCTGGTCTTACCGCAGCGTGTAAACCGTTGGTGTGTGTATAATATGGAGTAGTGTTTGGTAGACTGCATCCTAGGTTTTGGATAAAATAAGACCTACCGGTTCAGTCTGCTCTATCTGTGAGCATTGAATTTTTTTTTGGACATTGTTCTTGGAGTCTAGATATTGGTACGGAATGGGGGGGGGGGGGGGGGGGTCATGGATATGTTGACCTTGACATTGTTCTATTGTTTTTGGTTTTCTTTTGTGGGTTTGGCTTTTTAACTACTTTTTCCCCTTTCAACCTCAATGTATTCAACTTGACACGGAGTTCGTAATATGTGTATTTCAATTGTTCTTGGTATCTGTATGCTTGAAACAGCGTGTCTGTAGATGGTTGATTCTTATTTTTGGGGGGAAAACCTCGGTTAATGAATGAAGCCAATGGGTTTACTATCATGCTAAATACTTGATTTGAATTTTTGATTTGATGATGTGGTTCATTCAAGATGGTGGATGATTTTAACGTGGAAAGAATATGGTAATAAAATCTTACTAAAGAATACCAAGTGCTAGCGCAGCTCAACTTGAATAGGCCCATCTATATATATATATATATATATATATAGAGCTACCATCTGCTGTCTCCAAGTTTTAGGCTCCGCAGACTTACCGATACTCGTCGGATGCAGTCTTGGGAGCAGCTGACAAAGCAATAATTCAGGGGTAATTTCAAGGACATGCATAGGGCTCAATAGCGACGGGTTCACATATTGGATCAAAACCCCGCAAGTTGCCCTCTCCCCTCCCTGATAATCCAACAATGCGCAATGTGTCGAATTTTCTTCAGGGCAAACAGTTTCCAAATAATCTCACGATGTTGGGCGGAAAAAGATCTGATAAGAAAATGCGTGTCAGGGGGATCGGGTTTACTGTGGAGTTAATGGGTGAGACCAAAAGTTTGCCGACAGCTTATTGGGTTGTATAGGTTCATTGAAGATGAGCCTTCACATCGCATTAACTCAGGGGATATTATCTAAATATATTGGCATCTGTAATGATGCTATTATATAACTCACCAATTTGTTCCTTAAACCATAGACAGTGGATGTTAATTCTAAGTTGAATCGAATGATGTCAGACTTCCAGACTATCTTAGGTATATTTACAGCCATGTGGGAGATACCCCGCATCATATCTTCTCAATTGGTTCTGGATTTGAAGGATGAAAAGCACAAATTCAACCTCAAGCCTCGGATAGGTTATTAGTTAAACGACAAAAGTTGTCTAATGGTGCATGTCGTGTATTGGGTGCTAGTTTTATATTACACGCAGTTGAAGTATTTATCAATAATCATGCAAGATATTTATCACTCTTTTACTATATTGTAGAATATGGATCTTTGTGTTCAACTTCATGTCAAGATTTTCACTCTTGTCCAATAACGCGTGATCTTGGTGTACCTAGTAGATTTACATGCTGAGTATTCGTACTCGTAACCGGCGTTTTGTCTCGCTATTTTACTCTACTTTTTTGTCTAGGTTGTACACAGTTCGTGCATAAGCGCTACATCACACACACTGTTACGAACCAACGACCCCATTTAGAAGAAAATTCTTGAAATTTCATTAATATTCCACTACAGGCCACACATATCAGGGCAATTCGCATCAATATAAATCACTATAATTACCAAATAAATATCAGATGGTCCGATTACTGGGTACTGTTGAGTGACAGCCTAGCTTCCGGATGTGGTAAGTTTGCACCCACTAACAAAAAAAAACGTTAGTAGAGACTTGACAGATACGAACAGGATTTAAACATCCATAGTGAGCCATTGTCCAACCAGAGACAACAACGACTGTGTTTGTCAGGGGTAAGAGAAAGAATAATAATTCCCTGTGTCTTAATCTTCTGTCCATGAAGCTATATGTATATATAGATAGATTGATATTGATATATATATATTTGTCTCACGAGTTCTCAATATGTTGTGTTGTTTAGGCCACACTGGATCGACAGAAACAGTAGTCATGTAGAAGATGCCGTTATACCGATCCACCGACTTTTAGCCTGACCCTGTCTGTGTCCACGCTTGAGAGAGCCAAACATGGCAAAGACAATGATAGAATTAAGCGATCTTTTACCTTACCAAGGCCAGTTTTTGGACGGCATAGCAATGTATAGATGTGTCAAGCAAATATGTAGAAACTGAACCATATTCCATAAACCCCATATCATGGTCCTGCAGTAACTCTCCAGGTTCGGCGCCTGGGGCAGCCCAGACTTTGCAGAATGAGATATCAGACCATTAGCAGTGGGATGACCTAGTGAAAACCTGGTACGGAACTCCACATTGGAAGGATATAACCATCGGCCGAGCAGTTGACAAGGTTGGCGCGCGGATAACCACCAGAAGCGTACGACGATGGGCTGTGAAGAACAAATGGCACGACACACGCTCGGAGTGATAACGGAGCTTTTACCTTGAGACCTGAATTTTCAAACAACATCAATGGCTTTCTCCAACGAAGTAAAATAATCCCTTGTAGATGAGGACCGGAGATAAGCTCACATAAACTCTCGTCTTATTCCTGATAACATAGGAATCGGGGGCGAAAAAAAAGGGATGCTTGGTAGTCGACTATTGGTACATGATTGACAAGAACACTAAGTGGGGTATGTTTCGCGCTCTAATGGCGTCCGTTTATAGGTTACAAAATAGGAGAGATCGAAAGATGGTTGCGAATTAAAGACATGTTGTGTTGTGATTTATATAGCTACTGCGTATTTGGTTATCAGATCGAACTAGGCCTGGCAAATCTATATATCTTCTCAAATAGATGTTTTTTTTTGTGAGGTGAAGGACACAGCATCCAAAATTCAATCACCTATTCAAAAAAGAAAGCATGATGATATGATGCTTCAATTCCACGACAAACTTGGCAGACCCAAAGTATGAGATTGAATTCTATCAGTATATTTACCAAGATTTATGAGGCGGCACACAATTTTGGTTTGTCTGTTGCCAGCCGAACATCTATATATGTCGAATTGTATGTTGTATTTATCTACATTCTGAAGTGCATCTAGTTCCATACATTCGTTCACATGTAATTCATCCATATCCAGGAACCCGTCTCTTATTCGCGTTCTTATTCTCATGGCGGATCAGACTCTTTCTGAGGACGAACCAGACACAATCGGCAGCCACCTAGATATCACGCCAGATTTTACTAATAAGGAAATTCAACCCCCCCCCCCCCTCCTCCTCTCTTCAAGAAAACAATGAAATATCTGAAAGGCAATATACCCATCTTCAATAATCATGTATAAATAGTATTATATCAATGATGTACTGGTAAAGTAAACACATAAATACAGTGTAGGCGGTTAGTGGGCTAACCCCCCGAATTTTGCCTCCCTTCGGTATAGTGCCTTCTGCGTGGTGGGATTCTGCACCTATAAAATTTAATTTTTGAATTTTCGTCCCTGCGCATAGGCGCTGTGCCGGCGAAGGGGCATTGGGAGGTCCTTTCTTGTTTTATTTTCATGTGCATTCTTTTTCCTCTTGCTTGCTTGTCCTTCCCTCTGCTTTTTCCGCCATCACCCATAAAGATCCCGTCTCTCCCGGGCTCATAGTGATCTCGTTTATCTTTCTGGTCTCTCTTTTTTTGTCTTTTCTTATTCAAACCCACCTGTGGCTTGGTGACATAACGTTTTTTTAAGTCTCTATTGTCTGTTTTTTCTTGTTATATCTGTAGTGGCTCACGCCTCTATCTCATAGTCTATCACAGACCGCCCGTCGCCAGCCTCTTTTTTTTTGGCGTCACATCTTGCAATCATGGATGTCGTTCTTGAAGTTATCGACTACCTGATTGCCGACCAAATCTATGCCTGGGCTTATCCTGCGCGTCAACCACACTACGACTTCCCGGAGAAGACCAATGCCTCTACTCCGTTCACCAACTGGGTTTACAAACCCGCTACGGCCTACTTGAACTTGCCTCCCACCGAGGCCGCTTACCAGAGTCAATGGACGCGCGACAACACTTGGCGCCAAGCTATCACTTTGTACCTCATCACATGGTGGGTTTGTTGTTTCACTACTGCTGATGAATGATGTGTATACTAACTCTACTCAGGGTCTTCGGTGTCCTGCTCTATTTCATCTTCGCCAGCGTATCCTACGTGTTCATCTTTGACAAGCGAACCTTCGACCACCCTAAGTTTCTCAAGAACCAAATAAGACTTGAAATCAAGCAAGCCAACGAGGCCCTTCCCATGATGGCTACTCTGACGATTCCTTTTTTCTTGGCTGAAGTCAAAGGCTACGGCTTCCTATACGACACATTTGACGAAGCTCCCTTCCCTCTCTACAACTGGCTGCAGTTTCCCGCCTTCCTCATCTTCACTGATTTCTGGATTTACTGGATTCACCGTTATCTTCACCACCCGCGCATCTACAAGCACCTTCACAAGCCCCACCACAAGTGGATCATGCCCACTCCTTTTGCTAGCCACGCTTTCCACCCCGTTGATGGCTGGGCTCAGTCTCTGCCCTATCACATCTTCCCCTTTATCTTCCCTCTCCAGAAGATGGCTTACGTTCTTCTATTCGTCTTCGTCAACATCTGGACTATCTTGATTCACGATGGCGAGTATCTGACTGATAACCCACTTGTCAACGGCGCCGCTTGCCACTCTCTCCACCACTCCAAGTTTGAGGTCAATTATGGCCAGTTCTTCACTTTCCTTGACCGCTTGGGTGGCACTTACAAGCGTCCTGAGGCTTACATGTTCGACAAAGAGCTTAAGATGACCAAGAAAACTTTCCAAATGGAGTCTAAGGAGGTTGAGGAGATTGTCAAGGATGTCGAGGGCGTTGATGACCGTTCTTACGGTCCTCCAGAGACAAAGAAGACCATCTAAACTGGCCTTTGACTTATGTTTTGTACTACATTTACTCACCTCTTTAAAAAAAAATACGTTCTATTATAGAGTAGAGCACTGGAACATATTGGCCTGCTCTGGTGTACAACACTCTTCATTCTTTCTTGGCACTTATTGTGCCATTTCTTGTCAATATTTGTTTCCATCTTTCTTTAATGCTTATTATTCTCTTCTTTGGTAATCTCCATCAAGCATGTCAAGGCTCTGATATGCTTATATTCAGGGCAGGCCCATCATGCGGAGCCTTTGTCAACAACTTGACGAAGATTTATTTATTTCTTAATGACTTAGTTTTGCATATTTGATAACCACCTAGTTAATAGAGACCAAAATATGTTTCGGAAAAAGACAAATAATAATCAAAAACGTACCTTGTATCATGGTGTGGCCATATTGTGGTGTTCAGGGAGTTGAACTATGTATAATTTTAGAAGCTATTAGATATAATAAGTATCTAAACGATATTCGCTATGGAAGTAAAAGGCTAAGCCAACGCCACCTCCATACTAAATACGAAAGTAAGAGTACATGATAAGAGAAATAATAAGAACGAGATACTGTCACTCTAGACGTGGTGACTGACTCTTTACCCATAGTGACAATTCGCATGATATCAACATGGTAGGCATATTTCAATGACCCAGCTCAATCACATCATACTGACTATCAATAAAGAGCGCAAAATCAAAGTCATGGGCCTTTGGTGACAGATGACACTGAACATTCAATATTGTAAAGGAGAAAGTGGATAGCGAAGCTTCTGTGATTGGAGACTAGGTACACCGAATCAAGTCGGGGCCATATGTGCCGATGATGATATTGATGCGATATTTGATGAGACAACATGACTATAAATAAAGATTGAACTTGGAATATACAACAGCAGACTTGTATACGTCAAACATAGCACCTCGAATTATGGCAATATCAATGTCGACGACGATGGCAACATAAAACTGATAAGTATACAAGACCAGGAGTTGTCATGCCAGTGAAGACATACATTGGCCCCGCATGCTTCAACACCACAATATGGAGTTGTGGTACTACATGAAGGTATATCCAAAATAGGAAACTTGTATAAGTCAAGATTGACGTTGTCAGAAAGATCACAAGGCCGTGTCAATGGGTTTGGATGACGGTGGTCGGATGGTAACACAACGGCAGTCGGGTTCATCTATGGGTAGAGTGCAGGGGATCTTAGAAGATGAACTTCGGAGAGCCGTTTATGCGGGAAGTATAGTCGGGTCGCATACATTTGGCTAGCTGCCAAAAAATAGGGGGGGATCATCTAGTAAGTCGTCGTATGGAGATCGGAAATCTCATTGCGGGGAGGGGGGGATTTAACGCTTAGTTGAGCTGTAACATATTAAATCCATGGGTTGATGGCAAGTCTCTGATATCGATAGAGATAGCAGGTGGTAATATCTCATAGGTAGAATGAGTATCAGAAGAAATTTAGTGGAGTATGCGATTAGATGTTGATTGCAAGAATAGATGAGCCCATGCTAAACAAGACTAAAAAAAATCAGATACACAAATGAAATATAACCATAACTACCAATTCCTCCAATAAACTCTTTACGAGAAGCTTATGAACTTGGGATCTCTGGGCAGGCCATCGGCACCAATGCCATTGGCTTTGAAACGCTTCTCCATGTAGACCTTGCGCGCCTCATCGAATGGAAGTCTGCGCTTCTTCATGATCTTGAGGATTTCTACCTTGCTAGCATCATCAAGTCCTGCGCGAGCATCACCATTTGTGATATTGCCAGCAAGATCAAAGGTGGTACTGCTCAAGCCAGCTTCAACATCACCCTGAAAAGTCGTCGGTAGGGCTTGATATAAATGTTGGCTTCCGGGAATCGAGAGACTGGAGGTGTACGGAAGCCAATGGTCGCGGAAGAAGTAGAGGGCGACTACCATGATGGCAAAAAGAAATCCAATAACGGCATAGTTCATCATAGTGTGTGATTGTTGTGTGTAGAATAGAACAAAAAAAAAAGATCAGCTGATCAACAACGCAAGAAAAGAGAAAAAAGAAAAAGGGAAAGTAAGAAAACGGTTGGAGAAAAAGCGGAAGCTAAAAAGGACGTCGTTTGCAGACTGATCTCATGCGGATTTAACAATGCAGGCTTATGTGACAACGAAACGATTGCCTCAGGATTGAATCAGTGGCGAAGGGTTGTGTGAAGATAATATCACATTGATTCTAACTGGATATCACGACGTGGTATGTATCAGTATCAATTATAGTTACGAATAAGAGAATTGTAGCTAACAGTGAAATATGTTTGAAATAGAGTGGAATTTTGCGATGTTGAGAGATAGTCACTGAAATTATTTCGGTGCCTACCCAAGCTTGGGGTAACCACCAAAACTGGGAACCGGGTGAACTTATATAATTCAACCGCCCGCTTGTCGCCTTGGCCTCGTAATCTTTAAATTTAGTCTCTGACTTTAGCACGTTCTTGGTTCATTTTTGGATTATTAGATTCGTCAAATTAATTTTTCTTGGGCCCGATAAAGTGTCTGCAGCGACAATGCCAGGGCTATATGATTCTCTCAAATGATCGGTTTCAGGGGGGTATGCAAACGATATCGTAATCACAATTTGAGCTTTGCAGAAAGCACGGAATGGCAGTGCAGCATATCAAAAACGATGTCCCATTTGTGTACTTGTGATCTGATTGGTAAAATAAGTCCTTGGTCGTGATTACGACTGATTGATGAAACCAAATTCTACGATTTGTTGGAAAGGGATACAAAGACAGGGCTAAGGTATGTACTACAAGGGTATGCGTTTACGATTAAGATATCGTCGAAAGTCGACGATTGTGATCCAATAGTCAACTCGAACCCAGAACCTACGTAAAAGGATGTTGGTCGGTAAAGACATTAGCTCTGTTTGACAAATAAATAGACAGCATGGAGGCAAAGATCAAGATGTTTCAGAGATGGCATATGTAAAGACGTAGATACTATTTTCTAGTTCTTTTGACATGATGCAGTTGTGTCGATTCGAGTAAATATATCCGGATTCGCCGGACCGTCCGGACCGTGAACTCTTTAGTTCACATTGCATGTATACTCTAGTTAATATTTGTTGAATATTTATTGAATTTGGTTTTGGATGCATGGGCTTTAGCTATAAGATATTCGTACATTTGTTATAAATATATATATCCTTAATAGATCCAGATATTGTTTCGCCTTTCGTTTCATTGACATCACAATAAAGATTGATGAGTAACGTAACCCTCAACGAATAACGTCACGTGGGACACAGTGTATAGTGGCGCAAATGTGGCGGTTTAAAGCCCTTCTTGTGTGGGTTATTCCCAAATAGGAAATCCACACAATTTGCAGTGCGAAATCCCTCAACACTCCAAAAGTATCACCACCTTAGTCTATCACGGCCTCAGTCTACCAATTTGCCTGTCAAGGAGTATATTCCCTCGCCACACACAAATTAGTCAAAATGACCAACGTTTCTCACGACCTTATTTGGGAGATTGTCCGTAAGTTTTGACCAAACGCATAACTCGATTTCTCGACAGTTTCATTGATCGATACCGCACCGATATATATCTACATCAATTCTGGGTCTACGCTATCTGATGGATAAACGGTGGCCCCAACATTGCAACTTGGCATGCAAATATCATGGAAATTTATTGTGACAGATTAATTACTGATCGAATTGTGTCGGCGGATTCGGGAGATGGTCAGGTTTCCAGGACTCGCTGAAATCATGGCGAGTGACCAAGAGACTATCAAAATAAGAAATCGGTCGTGATACGATGCCACAGTCTATGATATAGTATTGATCATCATCGAAACAGGCTCCCAGAACGCCTTCCTTGTCAAGCGCAAGACCAACGGTGGTGTTCAGTTCTCCAAGGACCCTTTCAACGTCACCAACGTCCATTCCAAGAAGGTAAGCCTCTGTCATTAAACTCTTTATAGCTCAGGACACAATGCACATGTAGCATGTTGTTAACACCAAGTCAATAGTACGCTGGTTTCGCTTCCGAGAAGGTAAATATCAATACACAATCGTACAGTTGACAATGAAGTATTGAGCCTGTTGGCTGTGAGATCAACAAGATCGATCGTTGACAGTAAACTTCTTGATGTATCTTGTTATACTGACATACTACAGGCTGTCGGCGTTGTCCCCGCTCCCAATGGTGGTGTTACCCTTCTGACCAAGAAGGTCTCTGCCGCCGCTACTCCCGCTAAGGCCACTATCGCCGCCACCTTCCCCGCTACCAAGCCCACTCGCAGGTATGTCATGACATCCATCCAATTACAAGTCCCTTCATTTCTGGAACCGGCGTGGATTCTCAGTCCCGTGTAACGTCGGACACCGCCTAGGCTTGATTGGAACTGAGCTGTTTTCAATCATCAAGTACTAATTATATAATCCCCTCGACAGCACCTACAAGGCTGTTGCCACTGTTGTCGCCGTCAAGGAGTACCGTCCTGACATCCGCGCCGAGACCATTCAGCGTGTCTCTGCCCTTAAGCACGCTAACAAGCCCGTCAAGGCTTCCCCCGAGGCTAAGCCTCGTGGCAAGAAGGCTCTGTAAATATGGCACATCTTTGCAAGTTTGGAGATTTTTTGTTCTGATTCATGGACGTTTGGGAGTTTCCAATAAAAACAGGATATGAATGGGATATGTTACGAGGCTCGGCCAGGAAAATGAGTTGGACATTGACCTAAAAGAATAAAAAATATGTACAAAAAACAATCACCTGTGAAATCTTGAATGTGAAGTCAATGATGGATGTTTATGTGACGTTTTTAAATTGCTTTTTGGTGTTTTACTTATTAAATATGCATTTATGAAGTATATATATCTGTTCTATATCATCTATCATATCGGAGTGGGTGCTATGTATGATTCCACGATAACAGGAGTTTGATCTATAGGGTTGCTGTAACGTCATTGGAATCTATATAAAAGACCGTTCTTCCCACATACTGAAATGCAATCCTCCTTATTCCCAGCATAGCGAAGAGATTTCTATTGTTCAGGTCACTGGACACGGAGTGATCAGTGCTTTGCACATCAACCTCGGACCTGAGCTCCGGATACCACATAGGAGGTATCGGTAAACCTTTGCATACAGTTTATGATGGTACATTTCCTATTTAAGCCATTTCAAAACGAAGCGATAGTCATAGAAACTCACACTAAATAAGTACGGAGGGTGGTCGCCGTATTTTTTTTTTTGGTCGCAGGACCATAGAGGAATAAGGCCTGTAAGTCCATTTTAATTGCCCATTAACTGTTGGTGATTGATTGTGGCCATTGTATTTATTACATAGAACATTGTAACCAAATAGAACTTTTTTTTTTTGAATTATCTAGGTAACTTTTGGAGGTTCAAAAATATTATGGTGCTCATGTACTTTTCGATGCGATATAGACCAGCCAACACTTACATCACCCGAATTATTTTCGAATTTAGCCGTATGAAACCATGAAATGGCGGTTATGACTAGTGAAGACCGAGGATATACATGTTATCATGACTCTATACTAAGATATCGGCCGTGGGAATATCCATCGTTGCGAGTGATGTCATCATTAACCAATAGGGTTTGAAGAAATGGTATACATGACCAAGAACAGAATCTTTCCCAAAAAGGCCCAATTCAAGATGCAACAAGGAATAATTAACCGAAAAAAGACCCCACGGTCGTACTCGAGACGTCCGTCGGAGCTACTGTTAGGGTACCTGTTCGGGAAGGTCCCATACAAGGTACACCACATCTTGAGAGCTCCTGCGCCATGGTTACAAGCTTTTCAGTACAACGTTAGATTCTATAGCTCTTGCAAAAAATCCTTTACTCAGAAAACCAAAAGAGAAAAAATTTAAAGTCAAAGCTTCCTACGATAGACATAACTGACCCAACTCTAGAAAGTCGGGATATTGTGATATCAAGACTACGACCTGCGCATAACGACCTAGACATCAAGGTACTGTTGAGCTTGTAATCGTCGTGATTATTTATATATCAGTGATATGGTATATAGTACATTCATGTCAAGCTTATGCTTCAATGGATTGATCAGATGGACTTGAGCTTTTGGAGGAAAAGAAAGGAGAGAAAGTAGCATTGAATCCACCTCCGTTGGTTGGGTACGCCGTAGCTGGAAACACCGCTATCAGGTTTACATTACTATAGGTGCGTTGACACCATAATTGCGACTTTGAATTGTATTCAGATATGTTATATTCGGGCCGCACATAGCCATACAAGTCATAATCTTCAATGTAGTGGTGAGCTTCGGCATTTGCCAAGAACACTTGATCGGCTCGGACACAAGGGTTGTTGCAGTCAATTCGAAGATCAGTTTACATGCTGAAGAGCAAATGTGGATCTACAGTAAGCTCCGACTAAAGGGATCAAGACCTTTAGGGGATTTGTTACATAGATGGATTCACTCATGAGCCTCAAACTTTCCATGCTAAAAAATCAGATTTGAAGTTTGTATTACTTGAAAGTCTGTTCTGTATCTAGATGCTCTAGATTACGTTTAAGCAACAAATTGCAGAGACAGTGATGCTCAACATCTGTACTGTAGAGCAATATCGAGACCTGATAGTGATATTGTGATCATTTGGAAAGAATGTTACAATGACTGACTGCTCGGCCTCTGGAATCATCGAATGATGCAATACATGTCAGGATCAGTGAGATACATTGCATTTTGAGTGAGATTTCATACTGGTATGAGCTGACCAATCGCGTGTAGGTTCAGCAGCCCAAATGATATAGAATTGGCAATACGCGAATGTCAGCTTTAAAAGGAGACTGACATATGAAATACCGAGGAGCGTGCCATATGCGCCGTCTTACTTGACATTGAGTCTGATAGCCGAAGCTGGGCTCAAGATGACTTACACTACTGACAAAAAAAATCAACTTGGAGAAGCACGTTTCTCACATGCTGGTCAGGTGAATCCATTCAGCTTAGCCAGGAGCCGCAGAGTCCTATCCTTTGGGTCAATGTGACCCCGTTTGGACGCCATATGGGCTTTATGTCCGACGGCAGTGCTGGATCGGAGGATGGTGGGGTTTCAAGTACATTTTTTGTCGCTGAGTAATCCCGGAGTTAAACAAGATTCCAGGATGATAAATACACCAATATAAGCCTGATTCATCTCAACAATATTTAGTTATAGAGGGGAACCATGAGCAGCTAGCGCAGTGTGTGCTCGATGCAGTTGTCCTAGTTGGGGCGTCATCAGAAATATACATAGGTGCGGGGTGAGCATAATCACACACGCATGCCAAGATCAGCCATCACACAAGAAGCAAGCTTATTGACCGCAAATACAAAAAAATGTACATGTGTATTCACAAATGTACATATATCTCCTTGATTGGCAGAGTGTAGCCGAGCGTCATACAAACTAGTGGTACCATGCCCACTTGAGCCAACCAACTCACCACACCAACTTGCAAGTTAGGCCACTTTACTTGACGATGATGAAGAGTCACCTCGTCTATAAGCACGACCGATTGAAGCGCGCTGGAAACCAGAACAAGCAACACTATTTTCGACCATTTTGGACACACCCCTTCTGCCTACAGGAGCCCCCCGAAAACGGGAGGTGTAGATGGACATATATATTTATTTCAGATGTGGGAATGAAGTGCATGACAAAATCGGCTGCTATAGCCCATGTGATATATATAACATACATATGTTTATTTAGAATGCGCCAACTGCATAGCAGCGCTCAATCTCCCAACAATTCACAAGCAATTTACGTGTTTGAGTGATTGGTCATTGTAAGGGCCTAATAACTACGGGAGGAGTGTGCTGATATACTTTGAATGGATGAAAATCGAGGGGGAAGAGGCCGAGAGGGATACCAAGCCAGCTCCTCCTCCTGCCGCG
This sequence comes from Ambrosiella cleistominuta, assembly GCA_017139545.1. NCBI lineage: Eukaryota > Fungi > Ascomycota > Sordariomycetes > Microascales > Ceratocystidaceae > Ambrosiella > Ambrosiella cleistominuta. Next base: position 80,809 of record JABFIG010000028.1, on the reverse strand, counting down.
CCAGTAACAATGGTCCCCTGCTCATTTTTGGTTGGCCTTTTTCCCTTTCACCATGGGAAGGTATGGGGAGCTCAAGCAAGAGTACTCATACAAGGCAGGCAAGCTTTATGTTCCATTCCCTCAACTCCAACTCCACTTGTCGCAAGCTTGCGAGTGCAGAGGTAAAAAAAGGTAAAGGATCGACGTTGTATTTAAATATTGAATTTTGATCAATAGAATATTTTTAGATGATTGATTCTCGGCCATGATTCAGCGAGGAGCACCCTCGTGGCGGGGCTTAGATAGATCAATAGGTCGGAATCAATGACCACACATGGTAGCTAAATTCCCAAACAGGAAACTACGGATTTCTACTCCTGGGGTTTTATCATTGATAGGAACTTGCTACCGTAAAAGAACCAGGCCAAAGAAGGACCACAACTGCGGCAGAGCTGGATTGGCAGCGGAATGTGAAAGGTTTCCGATGTTGGAGTTCTTGCTGTGATAGACAAGCAACTTTAACTAGTTCGGTCTGGCGTATCTACCTGCCTTAGCCTGGAACCGCCATATTTTAAAAAGTGACGACTGCCACTTTCCAAACCTCAGACAATCTTCCTCTCTCCCTCTCTCTTTGACGTTTTTTTTTGTGTTCGTCTCCTCACTGTACTCTGAGTCTATTCTACTTCTTATACATCACTTTTGTTGATACCCATTCTCTGTCTTATTGGCGACTCTCCTGTATTAGCCCATATTCTATTTTTTTTATTGTTAAATTTCTCATCACAACTTAAATCTTCAAAATGGTTAAGGCTGGTAAGCTTTCTCTCATATCTCTTTGACAAACAAGTTATGCCATTAGTCATTGAGACTGGCGATATCTCAGAGCTCCTCTACATATTGCAGATAACAGCCACGTTATCTGAGATAGGCTTGAGATTTCCGTTCAAGTCGCAAGGCGCATGCATCAATGTTAGCCAGCGCAACAGCTTTTACACCCTGCCCCACCATTGCGCATAGCTCTGTTGTCCTTTGCATGACGTCCAGTGACTACAGGCATGCTCCAGGCGCAATATGGTGCAAATACCGAAGGCGCCCATGAAAGACCAGTTTACTAACTCAAGATCTTTCCAATTGAATAGTCGTTGCTGGTGCCGCTGGTGGTATTGGTCAGGTAAGGATATCATGCTTTACAATTTTTCTGGGCTATCCGTCGTCATTTTGTATATTTGATTCTCAGCGTCCGGTTCTCAGGCCGACATTTCCGTGAACGCTAAGGGGGCGATAAGCTATATAGCTAGCTATATTGTTGGAGTTCGCTCCCGGAATGCCGAAATTGGAGAACCTAGTCACTGACCACATGCTTTACAAATGTGTAGCCCCTGTCGCTGCTCCTGAAGCTTTCGCCTCTCATTGATGAGCTTGTCTTGTATGATGTTGTTGGCACTCCCGGCGTCGCTGCTGATCTGTCACACATCTCTTCTAAGGCTATTGTCACGGGTTTTCTGCCCGAGAATGATGGTATCATGTCTGCTTTCAAGGATGCTGACATTATTGTCATTCCCGCTGGTGTCCCTCGTAAGTTCTTTATGCCGACATCGGAAGTTACCACATGACTTGGAATCAGCCCGTCCGTACTCTCACCGACAAACTTGGTTTCTCCCCGAAGCCACGTGGCAGGCGGCTACCGGTCCAGATTTTTATTCCAACCCAATTCTTGTATTTCAGAGTCGTGCGCATTGAATTCCATAAACATCTGGTTAAGTTCTTGCCACAAAGTGGATCTGTTATTGACATATACACAGGCAAGCCTGGTATGACTCGTGATGACCTATTCAACATCAACGCTGGTATAGTTAAAGGTATTATCAGCGCTGCTGCTGATGTCGCCCCCAAGGCCTTCATTCTAATCATTTCGAACCCCGTCAACTCTACTGTCCCTATTGCTGCCGAAACTTTGAAGGCCAAGGGTGTATTTGACCCCAAACGCCTGTTTGGTGTCACCACTCTGGACATTGTCCGTGCTGAAACTTTTGTCTCTGAAGTCACTGGTATCTCCAAGTCCAAGCTGACTGTACCTGTTATTGGTGGGCACTCTGGCGAAACCATTGTTCCCATCTTCAGTAAAGCTTCTCCTCCTGTTTCTATTCCTGATGACAAATATGATGATCTTGTCAGGCGCGTCCAGTTTGGTGGTGATGAGGTTGTGAAGGCTAAGAATGGTGCTGGCTCTGCCACTCTTTCTATGGCCTATGCTGGTTTCCGGTAAGTTGGTTTTCCATCATCCTAAGATCGCCAACAATTTCAACTAATGTTATACAATAGCTTTGCCGAGAAGGTCCTGCGTGCCGCTGCTGGCGAGAAAGGTCTCGTCGAGCCTTCCTTTGTTTACTTACCTGGTGTGAGTGGTGGTGATGTAATTGTGCAAAAGACTGGTCTCAAGTTTTTCTCTGCTCCTATCGAACTTGGCGTAAGTATACTCTTCCAATATCGATATTCAACTTAAAGCTAACCGAATCCATAGTCTGCCGGTGCCGAGAAGGTCTACAACCCTCTCGAGGGCATTACTAAGAAGGAGCAGAAGCTCCTTTCTGCCTGCTTGACGGGTCTGGCTGGTAACATCGATAAAGGTGTTGCTTTCGCTCACAAGCCTACCGAGCAAAAGTGAATACCCTCTACTCCCCGCATCTTACACTAACCTGTCCCATTCACATACCCCTTTCGCTTCAGTTATCTCTTATACAGCGTTCATCACAATCCGGTCTCAGCACACTTCATCAACCTCAGGTTGCCTGAATCCAGAGATCCTGTCAAATTAATGACTGGATCATCATTTGGTTGCTGAGGAAGGCTGTGAAGCCTTGCATCATTTCTGGAGACAAGAAGTGTCATGACTATATTTCCTAGTTCATCATTACTAGATGCACATGAAGCATCTAGTTTATGATGTTCTTGGGGATGTAAGGCCATGTATACTTCTTTTCAAGGCCCCAGAAGAGCATGTTTGATGAACATTTTGTTTTGTTGTCTTTTTAGCATGAATTTGCAAGGTCGGCCATTTGTCGAGAATATATGGGACCCTTCAGATGAAAAATGCCTAATTAACCATTTTTGAATCAAACTTTACACTCTATGACTTTGACCATACATAGACCAGTGGCTGATACTTTTCCCGCATTCCTGTATAGGCTTTAAGTGTTCAAAATACTGTACAATGCATTATTGCACTATGCGATCAGATCACATAAACCATTGAACCAGACGACATCACCAGCAGTTTATATTTGTACTTGTATATATACATTATCAGAAACAACGAGGCTGTACGACTATGCCATTTCTGGGGTAACCAGCGCCGCACTAATATAAGGGGTTACATGAAATTTGTATTTCCCTCAGTCCATCTCATTTTCTTTAACCCTGGGTATGTTCGTATTCCATGAACTCCAAGTCAGTCATGCATAGTATTTTGATGGATAACTTGATCAATGATCCGATTGGCTTGTACATCCATACCGGTAATCACAACCGAGAGTTCTCTCCGTAAATATTTCGTCATGAAGAGAATGTCCTGGCGTCCTCGCAGCTATGTAATGTAAGAGTCAAGTGTTTATGACGCGGAAAAAAAGAAAAAAAAAACAATTTAACCATGATAGCAGTCATGTTCGTATTTCCAGTGTTGATGGTTTAAGTGACTACAGACCGCAGATCAAGACAAGTGACTGTATTTAGTCTGTTATCTTTTGGCTATGCAGGTCGCCACATTAATGAAAAAAAAAACAATAACCACAACCGCATGTGTATTTCAATCATCACAAAACATCCAGACAGGTATATTGGAGATCGGAAGAATAGCGTAATGTAACATAACCCAGATAGCCGCGAGATCTAGACAGTTACAGCCGCAAATCGGGTTCTACCGGAAGGCCAGTAAAATAAAAAAAAATAAAACATCCAAGAAACTTATTGGTATAACCGGAACCAAAGTAAAGACAAAAAAAATGATAATCAGAACGGGGGATGGTGTGGGAACTATTGCTGTTTGTTTGTCGCTGTCTTGATCTGGAAAATAGCTGTGGGAAGTTCACTAGTGTCGGCAGTGACTGTAGCTTCTATGCCCATAGCTGCTAGAGCACCACGAACGATGCCACAGGGGAACCAGAGGAACTGAAAAAATAGCGAGTTAGATCAGAGAAGTATCATCATTGACTGGTCGGACCTGCCACTTACGGGTTGTGCACGCATTATAGCTTGGCCACCAGCTTCGGCGCTCATGCGGCCGAGTGGACGGAATGTATTGTCAGTTAAGACGTATACACCCTAGCGGAACATGTTAGTTATTGTAGGAACAATGCTTTATCGTAGCCTGGAACATACTCGGTGATTTGTCTTGAGATTGTCGACTTGCTTCTTGAACACCAATGTCCACAAATCTTTACATAGAAATTTGATAACATCCAGCGTGTCATTGAAACGTGGTCTATCTTTTGAGAATCTAAATATTGGTTAGTAAATTACTTTAATATTCATTATTCTGCTCAGAAACGCAAGCCCACATGTCCTAAGATTACAAACTAAGTTGCGGAACTTACCTCTCGACCAGACCCTGACCCACCCGGTACCCCAGCGATTCTAATCGGTAAAACACCGCATCCTTTTCTTCATCTTCGTCCATCTTCTTCCCCGTTCTCGCCACCGATGCCGTCACTGACGCCGCTTTCAAATCTCCCGCCACTGATTCGTCACCCGTGGGGCTGCCCAAGCCGCCATCAGCTGAAATTGAGACAGGATTGGGCTCCAAATCGTTGGTTACCCGGAAGGCAAGGGGAACAAGTTCTATGAGTAGGAAGTCGAGACAAGATGAGGCGAGGTAGGAAGATTCTGGGTCTGTACTGGTTGGCTGGGGGACAGTTTGAAACGACATGATGTCAGCTATGACCGTTGGGTCGAAAGAACTGGAGAAGAGCAAAGTCTCAATGTGTCAATGGTAAAGCGGGATATCACGGAATTTGCTATAAGATGTTCGGTATTGATGGATCGCAAAGGTCAAATATTATGGGTATGAATCTAGGTCGGTTGGGAGTCCCTGATTATTCGTGGATAAGTTGAGTATGTGTGAAAGACAAAGGGGCATGCAGCAAATTGGGGATGTCAGAACAACAGAAAACGAAAAAGTAGGATCAGACAATAACATGACTAAATGAATTAATTATACGTTGATGTTCGTGAATAACAACTCTTACTATATTTACGTTGATGTTCAAGCTCCAGGTCCCTGGCGGCAGAAACAAGGGCGGTGAGTTGCTAATTAGCCCAACCCCCGCCGTAGATATATTATGTAACACGAGAGATCATGACATCATCCAGAAATCGAAATGTTATTTACAATTGTATAAATGATAATGATCATGAATTCATATATGTATGCCAGAGTATGTATATGGCCGAAGACTACATTTACAACTCGGGAAATGCTAGATAACCAAGTCACCAATTACCTCTCCACAATTTTGTAAGCCAGCCTCTCAATCGCAAAAGATGATACCATCGAATTATACGATATGGCTGGTCTTGTCACTCTCCAACATGTGGAGTATACTGAGCATTCCAACGATCTGGAGGTATATCATATGCCTCGATGTCCTCATAATTGTCAGGATGATTAGATAACCATTGAGTCACATTGTCAGCAGGTGGCGGTCGCCTGGCTGCCATATTAGAATAATTGAGAACAGGCTCTGCTGGTGGTATCTGTGGTAGAGAAAGTGCTGGCCGTTTCGTAGGACGGTCATACTCTTCTTCGTCAGAAAGCGTGAGATCAATTACAACTTTTCGCTTGGTTCCGGCCCCACCTGTATTTCCATTCGTAGGCCCGGCAGTGGAAGCGGCACCCCCACTTACAACTACAACTGGATCAGCGTACTCGGTAGATACTTGTTGTTGAAGTAGTGGTGGAGTAGCTGCATATTCACTCAAGTCATAAGAATCGAGATCCTGAGCGTATGTATGGTCTGTGGGCTCAGTTTTGGGGGGTTGTGGCTTAGAAATATTGGGCTCTTCCCAATCACCATTAGGCTCAATGATGACATACTCAGTATCGGGATGGGTGCGACGGAGAATGTCTTGCATGTATTCATCAACAGCCAGCTGATCATACGGAGTATGCTTGTTACAGATGGGGCAACTCCAAGTGGGCCCTTGTTGTTGTAGGAGCAAATATGATTGTGCATCGAAGCATTGCTGATGAGCACACTTTATACCGCGACATGGTACAGACAACCGACCAAATGAAAGAGGGCACTTCAAGGTGAGCCTTTCGGATGTTGCCTCAATGTCAGATTCGTCATCACGACCTCCACCTAATGTTCTCGCTCGTTCTTTGATGACAGTTTCTTTGGTAATGCGTGATTTTGATACAACGGACTCAATGAGCTCATCGACGGGATTAACTCGACATATATAAACCCCAAAATAAAATGGCTTGAGACGTGTCGGTTAGCCAACAAATACGAAATTCACGTCATTATGAACGCACTTACCCGATCTGTATTTTCGTAGATAAGCTCTACTGTGTTTTCGTAATTAGGGACCTTCAGTTCGAGATCGTCGGTGATATCAACAGGTTGCGTAGACCCCGGCTTCTTCTTGAGACCTCGGAGGTTTGCCTTCTTTTCTTGATTGTTGATCCGAAGTTGAGACTGATAAGGGAATGTAATGTTGAGATTTTTCCCTGTCTCGTTCGCGCACATTACGTAGATCCTAAGCTTCCGGTCCTGGACAACGTCAGGAAGCTCTGGATGATTCGCTATCTTGATATGTATAGTACCATATCCTCGATAGTGAGTAGCCGCTTCTATTGAGTTAGGTAAGTCTAAATGAAGAAGAGGGAGAGCCCGACTTACGAGGACATTGCTTGACGATATTCACCTGAGATTGTACTTCGTAGAAAGGACTTTCCTTAAACTCGAGATGATCTTGGGGACGAGGACTATGGCTGGGTTGGACTGAATCTATAGTCCATCCAGGTAGAGAAGAACCCGTGGATACTGGTGTAGGAAGCGTGGGATACGCACGACCATATGTTGTCGGTGCATTTTGTGATAATGTGCCGGCTGGCGTCATCATAGCATGGGCCGGTATTTGGTGATTGGTGGCAACGTAAACGTCGTTCAATATCTGGTAGAAGACGGCAACGTTGTTTTTGCGAACTGAGTCTTGGATTACTAAAGATGACAGTGAGGTTAGCGATTTGCACTCTATTCATAAGCCATAAAAATAAAGCAGGCGACTTACGTCCAGCGAGACGTTTCTGTTGATCAGACTTGACACCAGTTCTGGAAAGGCCGTAGTTGCCTAAAATGGTGGACAACTGCTTCACTCGCAAGGAGTTACTATTAACAACCTTTACCAGATTGGTGATATCATTGGGCTGTATAGAAGCCATGGTGTCGGCCAGGTAAGAACTGTTTCGCTACTGGTTTTGGCGCTTCGGAGTTGCATCTAAGTATGGACTTTAGATGTATAATTCAAAGAGGCATTCGTGAATGTATTTGTCTTCGGACTGAACGATTCGGGGTATCGAGAAATAGATTTCTGGAGGTGTCAAGTGAGCGAGGATTGTACTAGCAAGCCGAACAGAGCCTGTGGTTCGGATCACAAAAGCGATATAACAGATTAGAAAAAAAAGAAAACCCCCTCTGGAAATGCTGATCAAAATGATCAGATATGCCTGGTAAATGATGGGATATCAAAAGTTTAGGCCTAATGAAATGCTCGCGATTTGGGAAAGTTTTCCTGCACGGGATGCGAGAACTTTACGTATCAAAATAGATTATTTCGTAATCAAAGAGAAGTGATGTAGTGAATGCGACAGTGTTTATAACTGGGAAATATCACTGTATGTAGAGAAATTGTCATACAATCAAGTGCTAATGAGATCGATAAGCAAGCACTGCATACTACGGGATCGGGATCGTGAATGGCAGTAGGCGTTGAATTGATGTCACTGAATGATCAGGCGGTGGCTGTGGGCAAAAAAGTATTGCGACTGAACTCGCGCCCTGATTGACATTAATGCGCCACGTCCAGTGTGGCGCTTGGGTAAGCTCTGACTCTAATTGGGCAGACCGCTTACCACTATTGCTAATCCTAGACTGTGGTGTTTTTTTGTATCAAGTCGACAAGTTTGTCGCAAGATGCAAAAAGCTGGATAGCAAATTGCTACCGCCCATACCTTTTTTTTTCTCACTTTCATATACCAAAATCAAAATGGCTAGAAGTGCTCGCTCCAGTGCTCTTAAGGTCAACAACCAAAAGCTGAAGAGCATGATTTTTGGTCCCGTTGAAGCTGCTCGTGCTGAGCGGCTCTCAGCCAAGCTCCTTGAGATTGTCAAGGCACCCAAACCGGTTCATGATGTGAAGATGGGTCAGTCCATTGTCACTCTCAATAAATACCTTTCTATTACTGACAGCTTGCAGATGAAGTTGTTGAGGACACGGAAGACAAAAAGGAGGATGAAGGTTGGTCTAAATACCCGAAACTTTCATTACAACATGGTATTGATCAGCTGTTAACCGTAAATTCAGAGATCGACATTGATAGCGCCAAGTCTACTACCTCAAAGACTTCTTCCAGTAAGCGGATACAAAAGAAGCGCCGTGGTAAGAAGTCCAGTATTGTCTTCAAGACTTACAAGAACCGCAGCCGTGGCAAAAAATAAGTTGATTTAGGTGCATTATTGCTGTTCTTCTCCTTTTATGGGTTTATGGGGTTACTGCCAGTTTTTCGTTTTTTTGCGCACACACAATTACGAATACGTATTGCGCATAAGCATCCATGCCAATATGTAAAATGTATAGATCTGTTGAGTAATTCTGCTGTCACGGCATTTGAGATTTCATGAATTTTACACCGGTTTTCTCCACAATACATCTTCAAGTGATATGAAATTGTAATAGGTTATCAATGAAGAAGGAGCTGTGATCTATTGCTACCAGTATTCACAACGAAAATTATTAGTCTCATTCATATTAAAGGCGGAAGCAACTTGGTTATATTTTATGGGAACTCATGTAGTTAAATCCAATCACGTGATACCATGTCCAGGTCAGCAGGGGTTGGTGACATGGGACCGCGATCGGCCCCATACTTCACTACAGTCAGGATTAAGTTCGTGGATGTGGCGTTTCCTGAAGAAATATGCATATATAATAATAGGAAGGTATAAAAGTAACACTTGCCAGATGGCTATCAGAGAAGCCTTGTGTCACATATATTGATATAAACACTCTTCAGTCGAAACTATAGCCTCCAAATCAACTAGTTTATTCATACAAAGTGTTTATCTGACTTTTTTTTTGCCCGACTGTCTTTATTACAAGATAGTTCCATCATCAATCATTTGTGTCTTGGACTTTTGTCAGACACCTTGTTCAATCCTCCAATCTCGTAGTGATAGTCAGATATCAACAACCTACTTGACCATCGCAAACCTTATCATGCACTAATACACCCAGGACCATGCGTTTTGTGTCACCAAACCTACGGGTGGCCATAGTAGGCTTGGCCAACGTTGTTATCTGGATAGGACTACTGGCATTTGGATATGGATTTTTCCCTTATAAGCCTATGTTTTCTGGATTAGCAGAGAAGGACACATTAGCAGCTCATGATGTCCCTGTACCCTTCGACAAAGTCATATTCATGGTGATCGATGCATTACGAAGGTTAGTCAATCCTTTGAGCATCTTCCACAGTAACTATCCCGTCAAGCTGACTGATCGGTCTCAAGTGACTTTGTTTTCTCGGAAGCCAGCGAGTTTCACTTCACTCACAAGTAAGTTACCGCCACAGCTATTAATAGAACACTCACTATAACATTACCAGACTCATCAGTGAAGGCGCAGCTATCCCATTTACTGCCAATGCAAGGTCGCCTACTGTCACCATGCCTCGTCTCAAAGCCCTCACAACCGGCTCCATTCCATCATTCCTCGATGTGATTCTAAATGTGATTGAGGGTGACCAGTCATCCTCTTTAGCGACTCAGGATAACTGGGTGTTACAGATGAAAGCAAAACAAACTGGCGAATTGATCATGTTCGGTGATGACACTTGGCTGAAGCTGTTTCCCGGCGTCTTTGATCGCAATGATGGCACCAGTAGTTTCTTTGTTGCTGTAGGAAATGGCCCTTGCCGTAGGATCTTGATCATGACTAATGATTGGTGGCTTTAGGACTTCACAATTGTTGACAATAATGTCACTCGGCATATACCTGATGAACTTTGTAACGAGGGTTGGAGCACGATGGTTCTGCACTATTTAGGCCTTGACCACATTGGCCACAAGTCAGGCCCGAATAGGTAAGCCAAGTCTTCAATCTTGAAAGAGGTTCCCAACAATCTGACCAAAATAGTGTCAATATGGGGCCCAAGCAACGAGAAATGGACAAAATAGTCAAAGACATTTACATGGCTTTGGAACAACAGCCTCATCTCAATTCAACACTTTTTGTCTTCTGTGGAGACCACGGAATGAATGAAGCAGGTAATCATGGTGCTGCATCTGTTGGGGAGACTTCGCCAGCAATGGTCTTTGTTTCACCAAAGTTCAAAACACTATTGACCTCTTCCCGTCAGGCCCCGTTACCTTGGAGAGATGATTTCGCATACTATGATCGCATGGAACAATCGGATTTGATTCCGACATTGGCTAGTCTCTTAGGCTTTCCAATCCCTAAGAATTCTCTCGGGACCGTTATGCCTCAATTTCTTCCCATTTGGGGAACATCGTATGAAAGGGAAGTCATCTTGAAGCGAAATCTAAACCAGATGTTGAAAGTTATCACAGCTGCATATGGCCCTGAACTTTTCAATGCCAGTGACAAAGATCGTTGCACGGACTTGAGCTCTGATATAAAAAAACTTGCCTGTCAATGGCAGCAGCTTAGTCCTGGTGATACAGGGACAGATAGGCAGTGGGAGTATCTTGCTTTTCATGTGAGTGTAGATGGTTCCGTTTATTTTATTCTCTGTACTAAAATCCATAGGCCTTACGTGATGCCCAATCACTGATGGCCTCGATGGCTAGCAAGTTTGATACTTCCAAGATCCTCTGGGGGTTGGCGATATCGGTTGGCGCAACCTTACTTGGATTGACTGTTTTATTCATGCACTCTGAAAGCACCCAAAACGTTTCCGTCGTTGTTTTTGGCATTTTGCACGGTATTTCAACGTTTTCCAGCACGTTTATAGAAGAGGAACATCAATTGTGGTACTGGATGCTGTCTTCACTAGTACCATTTCTTGCTCGTGATCTCCGGGTATCTAAAAAGTATGTAAAAACATTTGCTATATAATACAAATGTGGACTGACTGTAATAGGTATGTTTGGAGGGTATATACCTGCGGAGTGTTCTTTGCGGCTACATTGTTACGACTTCTACGAGCCTACAATCAGACTGGACAGAAGTTCGCTGGTGGTGATGATATAGTGAGCCTGTTTCTGATTGTTGGTCCATGGCCACTATGGTCGTTCAATCTTGACACCTTTACGCTTTTGCTGTGGAGAATGTGGCCTTTCACGGAATCCACCATCCAGAACTCCATAATCCGGCACTATAAAAAAGCGGTCTTGCTTGGGACATTGTATCTTTTGTTCGTATTCAAATTTCGCAGTACGGAATTGGATTCGCCCGAGTTAACTCTCGGGTCATATGTCTCGTGGATCTGCTGGACTGTACCACAGATCCCACTAGTAGACTTGGCAAGGTTATGCTCTCTAGGCATTATGCTTCTAAGCTTCTCAGTGTTGAGACACCCTCGGTTAAAAAACCGCGCTTGTAAGTTTTAACCTATCCTATAATGTTTTCCATTTTCCACAACATAGAAATTTCTGACTGAATACAGTGAGTTTTCATCATCTCTTGACATTGGTGCTGTTATTGCAGACTAAAGGTGTAAACATACCTCTGATCCTGATCAATGATCTCTTGTTCATATTAATTGACTACATCCGTCTACAGGCCACTACGATTACACTGGTCACCATGATTTTGCAGTATGCTACATTCTTCGCCTTTGGTAGAACTAACTCCATCTCATCTATCGATCTTTCCTGTGGATATACAGGCTTGCGAAGCTACAACGTTGTAATTGTGGGCATACTGACGTATATCTCGAACTTTGCCGGCCCAATCTATTGGGCGAGTGCGCGTGGAGTCATGCTTGCTCATAACCAGGCCTCACAGTGCCACGCTTCCCTCTCATCTTACCAGCGCCATGTTGTCGTGAGCTCCACGGTGGTTTTCATCAGCGTGACAGCTGTCTTGTTCTCATGCTGGCATTTCCGGAACCATCTGTTCATATGGACAGTGTTTTCTCCCAAGCTGCTGTACACCGGTGCTTGGCTCGTCACACACCTACTGCTCAACTTGGGGCTAACGGGAATTGTGTACAAAATTGGAGTTGAATACCCTCCGATAGGGAACCAGCAATCAGGTTATAAATGAAACATGAGAACGTTATTCGGAAGCTTAGATATCAGAGAGGATCATGACATTCAATATAAATATTGATAATTGCAATTAGCGTAAAAATGACTCGACGTGAAGAGATATATAAAGCAATTCCAAAACAAAGGTCCAGTTATGCAGTCCTTTTCTTTCATCACCTAAACTCCCAAGCTAGACAAGACAAATAGCCCAAAAACAATATAAACATCAATGCAGAACTAAAAAACTAACCAACCCAGATGTTCGCCTGGTTATGGTAAGGTTATTTGTGATGCATAGCCTTCTTTTTCCGCGCCACTATTTTTCTCGCGATTACCTGGCTCTGACCAGCATGCTTTATCTTAGGAGTTTTCCCCGGGGCTTCGTCGTGTCTCTGACGACCAAACCTTCCGTTGGGACCTGCCTTGCGACTGTTCTCATCCTTCTTACTCTTGAAAATACGGGCCCCAGCCTGGGGAGTCACTTTTTTATCCGTCTTCGCTTCGTGCTCTGCCTGCTGGGCCCGGCTGTTGCGGATCTGAGCGGCTCGGCGAGCGACAACTTGAGCATTCTCAATGGCAAATTCGACAATCAGACGCTTCTTGCCGTCGGCGTCCTCGACAGCATGTCCGTTCAACCAACGCAAAGCCATGAGAGCCCAACGATGAGAAGAAAACTCAATAAAACCGTAACCACGACTTCGAGCACCCTCCTTCTCGGGCATCTTGGAACCGTCGACACTCTCAAACTCAATCTTGGCTTGCTTTACAATGCCAGTGCCCTTGGTCTTACGGCCATGCTTAGACCCCTCGAGATCAGTAGCACCACGAGTCTTTTCTTCCCGAGACAAAGGTTCACGAAGATCGTCCCTGACTTCGACGGCAAACTCAACACAGGCTTTGCGAGCAAGTTGCTTTAGTTCCTTGGAACTCATGCTCTTGGGAATGTTGCGGACAGCCAGACGAGTTAGAGAAATGTGAAGCATGGGATTACTCTGGACGAGCTTTTTACGCTGGGCCATGCTGGCTTCACGCATTTTGATCTCGGAAGGAGAGAGGGCCTTGTAGAGAGACGAACGCATGTCAAGAGCACCTTCATTGAGGAGGAACAAACGACGTTTGTCCTTCTCCCGACGAGAGGCAGCACCCTCACTAGCGAGACGGGTGGCATCGTCTTTGCTGACAGCTTGAGTTACCTGGAGGATACGGCCATCCATGGTGTAACGTCCGGTAGGATCAACAGACTCATCGGTCAGCACAGACTTTCGAGCCTTCTTAGACAAATGAGCCGGAGCTGGAGCAATGCGAGGGGCTTCTTTGATACATTTGACGCAGTCATCAACATTGAAGAAACATACAAAACCAGTTCCAGCCGGGCGATCTGTGGCACGGTCCATGACAACGCGGGCATAACGGACAGCACCATGGCGGTCAAAAAAGATTTTGAGAGTCTCGTCAGTAGCAGTGAAAGGAAGGTTGCGGACGAAGATAGTTGATGAAGTATCTGTAGTCTTCTTGGACTTTTCTTCCTCCTCTTGCTCATCTTCACATTCCTCCTTGTCATCGACATCCTTCATCTCCGCATCATTGTCGTCTTCATCAGAAGTCGCATCTTCCTCTGAAGAGATGTCCTTTTCCTTTTCAAATTCCAAATCAGTATTCTTGAAGAACATGGCGACATCACGCTCAGCTTCAGTCATTCCCGCAAACTCATCCTCATCACCAGCCCGCATTTCATCCTTGTTGTTTTCCTTCTTTTTCAATTCCTTGCGTGCAGCTTTCTCTTCGCGGCGCTGTCTAGCCTCCTCTTGGGTTTGCTTCTGGTAAGTCTCCTTATTAACGGCCCAGTCAACAGCGATGAGACGTCCGTCAATCTCCTTGCCGTTCAGAGCCTTCAGAGCCTTTTCTGCATTCTTGTGGCCCCGCATGGTGATAAAACCATAACCAGCTAGTTTGCCCTTGTCATTTGGCAAATCAGAGTACTTGACCTTCCCAAACCCGGTGAACAGTCTGGCCAATTGCTCACTCTTCTTGATGCTCCAAGGCAGGTTACGAATGATTAGCTTAGGAGGTCTGAGTGCTTCGGCCATGGCTGCCTGACGCTTGGCCTTGTTCTCAAGAACATTCTCGTGGTCGATGCCAGGTTTGCGAGTTCTGCGCTCGGCAATATCGATGCAGATCTTGGAGTTTTCCCATCGGATATTGTTGAGCTTCTTTTGCGCTTCCTTCGTATCTTCAGCATCGGCAAGAGTGACAAAACCATAACCACGGGACTCCTTAGTTTCTTTATCCTGAACAACTACGGCATGTTTGACAGGGAAGTGTTGAGAGAAGAATTCGGCAAGAGACTCGTTGGTAGCAGTTTTTGGAATTGAGCGAACAAAAAGCGAACAAGAATCACCAACACGTTGACGCTTGTTAGCAGGTTTGTCAGAAGTTTTGGCAGCAGTCAAAGGAGCATCTTCAATGTTGAAGTCATCGTCGTCGTGGTGTTGGCGCTTAACGCCATTGGTTTGAGGGGCACCCATTATATTATGAAAAATAATAATAGAAATGTGCACAAAACCAAGGATTTATAGAAAACAAAATGGCAATTAGATGTCAGTATGATGTTAATATTCATTCATCCCATCGCAATTCTACATCTTTCAAATTTTCTGGATGTCAAGGCATTATTTTCTAAACGATAATATTTTTTTTTCTTATCGGATTAGCCGCTGTTCTACCGACGGATACGTCTGCCAGGGACAGCTATAGTGGGGTACTAAACCTAAAGTGGAAATATGTAAACAGAATCACAATAATGAGGGGCGCGAATATGCTACAAAGATTGGCAAGACTTGAAGTTCTAATGCACCTGAACAAGCGCTGATACTTCCCTAAGATAGTACTCTGATTATTTTTACAGCAACTTATTAGGTTCCCTCTTCTTTATTTGGGAAAACTCTCTTTTTTTCTTCTATATTTACTTGTCAATCCCTGAACTCTTCAAGTCTCAGTGTGCCCATCATGCCAGCCAGGGGTGGAAGCCGTACCAAGGCGGCAAGCTCACGGTCTGCGGCCTCCCGGACAGACCATGTTGAGATCCCCGAAGAAGCTCCCGATAATGAGCTGAGACCGCAGATCTGTGCCATATTCCGAGATGCACAATGTACTACGGCATCACACCGCAAGTTCGTAATCAGCTTACGAAAAATTCATGAGGCCTGCTGTTATGAGCCTGTGAATCCGAAAAAGGGGGCTGTCCATGATTTTGACGAAGAGACTTTTAATTCCGAGTTTATCCGGTGTGTCCTAAGAGTCCTGCCTGTCAAAAAGTCTGAGAGTGTTGGTGAGAAGTCTATCAGATTTATTGGACTTTTCTTGCGTCATGCTAGTGAAAAGGACAACGAGATTGCTATAGAGGAGGTAGAGGAGGATGCTAATGTGATGCCTGAGACACCAGCCACAAGACTCACTACCAAGCTCTTGGAAATCATTATGCCCCATACCGTCGCCAAAGACAAGTATGTCAGGTTTCGGTCAACTCAGCTCATGTCCCAGGTTGTGAATTCTTTGGATGCCATTGATGATGAGCTTTTTACCAAGTTGCGTCATGTGCTTCTCAAGAGAATCCGCGATAAAGAGTCTATGGTGAGAGCCCAGGCCGTCCTGGGTCTCACGCGGCTGGCTGGAAACGGCGCTGAAGGGAACTCAGACGACGAGGATGACACCGATGTCACTGCCAACTTGTTGGGTAAGCTACTTGATCTTCTGCAAAATGACCCCAGTGCCGAGGTTCGGAGAGCGTTGCTGGTCAACCTTCCGATTCTCCCTAAGACCCTTCCCTACCTACTTGAACGAGCTCGTGACCAAGACCCTCCGACTAGAAGAGCAGTCTATTCTAGGCTATTGCCTGCTCTCGGCGATTTCCGACATCTTTCGCTCAGCATGCGCGAGAAGCTATTGCGGTGGGGTCTACGAGACCGAGATGAGAATGTGCGGAAGGCAGCGGGCAAGCTCTTTCGGGAAAGATGGATTGAAGATTGCGCGGCAGCCCATATGGAGGAACCTGAAGATCCAGAGGCTCCCCCGCCAGCCTTGGTGCCCAGTATTTATGGCTTACAGGAATTGCTGGAACGTATTGACGTGATCAACTCTGGCGAGGAGAACGGAGTTGCTATCGAAGCTATGAAGGGTTTCTGGGAAGGGCGGCCAGATTATCGCGATGCGATGGTCTTTGATGACAGGTTCTGGGAAACTCTTTCTGCGGAGAGTGTCTTTATGGCGAGGACATTCAATGACTTTTGCCGTTCACATAGCAAGTATGAGTACTTGGTTGAGGAAAAGATGCCAGAAGTGACTCGTCTCGCCTTCTTCCTCCAAAGATATATCGCGGCGCTCTTAGAGGCAATCAAACGAGTATCCGAGAATGCCAACGAGGACGAGGAAGAGGACACTATGGAGCAAGAGTTTATCGTCAGTCAGTTGCTGCGGATATCCTTGACGTTAGATTACACTGACGAAGTTGGTCGGCGGAAGATGTTTGCCCTACTAAGGCAAACACTTTCTATTCCTGAGATTCCAGATGACATCACCAAGCTCATAGTGGAGGTTTTGAGAGACATCTGTGCCTCCGATGCTGCTGGCGAGCGTGAGTTTTGCAGCGTGGTCTTGGAGGCTGTTGCGGATGTTCATGACACTATCGCCGATGATGAGCTCCAGGATGATGGTGAGGAGAGTTTCCATTCTGCTCATTCTAACGTAAGTGGGACTGGTCGTGGCCGCAGCAAGTCCCACAATGATGGGGCAGATGAGTCTATTAGTGAGGAGGAAGCTCAGGCCCAGGCTATCAAGGAGATTGTTATCAACATGAAATGCCTACACATTGTGCAGTGCATGCTCACCAACGTCAGTGGCAGTCTGCAGAAGAATGATCACCTTGTTGCTATGCTCAACAATCTAGTCGTCCCTGCAGTACGATCTCATGAGGCTCCAATCCGTGAGAGGGGTTTAGTCTGCCTGGGCCTGTGTGCTCTGCTGGACAAAGCTTTGGCCGAGGAAAATTTAACTCTGTTTATGCACTTCTTTAGCAAAGGGCATACTGCTCTGCAGATCACAGCTCTTCAAATCCTTACTGATATTCTCAATGTCCACGGCGCGCAGCTGCTGACCTCCAACCCAACGCTCCTCAAAGTATATGTTCGTGCGCTCAAGCTTGGTTCTCGAGGGCCGGAAGTGCAAGCAGCAGCTGTGGTGGCGGTTTCCAAACTTCTGCTCGGCCAGGTTGTCACTGATTCTGACGTGGCCTCAGAGCTTTTGAAGACATTGGTAATTACATACTTTGACCCTTCGAGCTCAGAGAACCAGAGTGTGCGCCAGGCCCTCAACTACTTCCTTCCTGTCTTCTGTTTCTCCCGTCGGGAAAACCAGGAACTGCTACGAACCATTGCACTAGATGCTCTCCACAGTCTCTATAACATTCGCGATGCATATGAAGATGATGATGACGCTGATGCGGGTGACGAAATGGTCAGCATGGGCACTATTGGATCTTGTCTAGTTGATTGGACCGATCCTCGGAAATGCTATAACGCCGATGCACTTGGAGAGGCTGACAAGAAGCACGTGGAGGGTGACGCGCACATTGAATTCGCCTTTGACATTTTGGAAAGACTCAACTCCAATATGAGCCGTAAGTTGGCCCCCGCGATTTGTATCCTCTCATCAGAGTGCGGACAGACGACTAACATTGATCACAGGAGACGAGAGGAAAACGCTAGCGCCACTGCTGGGCAAACTCTACATTTCCCCTATTGCTTCCGAATATAAGCTCCGGGAACTCTTTACCGAGGTTTCGGATGCCGTGGACTCGAATCTCCTCAGCGACGCTTCGAGCAAAAACGCTCTGTACAAGCTACATGTCACTCTGGGCAAAATTGTGCATTCGCTTGGCGAAAAACGTCAGCCTGATCAGAGTATGTCTGTCCTTAGCGGGGGCAACAAGACGGTTATCGAAGACTCTGTCGCTATCAAGGCTGAAACGTATGACGAAGGTGATGAAAGTGACTCAAAACACGACGAGATGGTCATGTCTGATATGGAATAGTAAGCAGGGCAATGTTTTCTAGTTATGATTTATTTACAGTAACACAATAGAGTCAGTAGGTACCGTACCTCTTGCGGAATTCAGGTGTAGCACGGAACTTTGTCATGTAATTGCATTGGTGGTGAAAAGTCACACAGGCTATTCTAACTAAAATTCACATAGAATCAAGCGATGATGTAATAATCTTTTTAAGAATGGTCTGCTCTACTTAATTGGTGGCTTCAAGCTTTGATAATACCTCGTGGTAGTGTCCATTGCCAATCTCTCGAAGGCACGGTTCTCTTTGTGGCTGTGGGGATGCCGAATGTTGGGTAATTGATGGAGTTCAGGCAAGATATCAATAGCATTGTCGTTGAGAAAGTGGTAGACCTCTTTATTCAACCCAACTGACAATATTATTGGTGTCGACCTCTTCGCGTTAACAACAGCAGACTCTTTCTGGTGATCTGGTTGGCTTCCTAAACACATGCAGAGTCCCAAAACAGGTGTCTTGGTATCTAATCCCAGATGTTGTATAGCGGATTTGATGGTATTGGTAGACTCGTTCTCCAGACCCTTGGTCAGGGAATCATTAATGCAGTTCTTCACCTGGATGATGATGCAGCCCATGTGAACAGGCACATCCGGATCAGACTGCGCCGGGATCCAGACCAGGATCATGATGTCGCCACCGGGTGTATATAGTAGCAGCAAACACACACAAAATCGAGTGTAGAGAAAGAACAAATCATCGACTGAAGGTGGCCTGTTTTCTGTCATACACGCCGAAAATTGGATGATCCGATTGAAGACAAAACCGCGCAACAATAACTGTATACCCGGACTCTGTAGGCCCTCGAGGTTTTCCAGTACTGTTGGGCCGAAAAGTCTTTCTATGGAATCCCCCACTGATACACGGGTAGGAGAAAAGTCGCCTGAATCAAGCCGCAGGTTGAAGACCACCAGAAGAATCACACAGGCAATTAATTCGCCAATCTCGCCAAGGTGAACAAATCAAGACATCAACTTGTTATGCAACGTCCTCGGAGCCTGCTTCAGACCATTTCCATGAAGGTGGTGACTGGCAAGAGCAGCAAGAATGGGCTTTATTGGCTATGCAATCCTGACTTCTTCCCGGTCCTCCGATATGTAGGTCACATAATTCATACAAGACGAGATAATCTCAACCTTGTATGAATGATTGAGAACCTCAAATCCCATCCAAGAAAGCATAAGGGGGAGAAGTTTGATGTGCTGGCTCCATGGATCGGGGGCAATTGTTGGGTCGGTCTTATGTAATGCCAGATTCATCGCATGCTTGACTGCTCCTGGCGATGAATCCTCGGCAATGCAGGCACCCCACAAAGGCCGTCCAATTGAATATAATGTCTGCAGGCTAATGTCCGAGTTATCAATTGAGTTGGACACTTTCGCAAAAAGGTTAAGAGTGTCTATCTCAATCTAAAGTCGGAAGATTTTGCCACCCCTTTCATCACTGTTGGGGTCTTGTTGGCTGGGATCTGATTGTGAGGACAAAAAGTTGGACTTCTTGGATAGCGTATCCATCACAAGCATGAAGATATTGCAATCCTTTCTTAACAACTTCAGGCTGGTGCACAAAGCCTTGAAACAGGGACTCAAGCTTGACGGCTTATTTGATGTGTGGACCAACGTGTGAGCAGGCTCCACAAGAGGTCGGGCTTCGTCAAAAACAAAAATCATGTTTAGTTCCGTCTTCCTGGGCTTGCCACGTTGTTAGCGAAGACGACACTATTTGATGCAGCCTTCGACAAGGTCGGTGCATTCATCATGGAATTTTTGTTCGAGATTTTCCAGAATATAACGTTTTAAAAGCTGAGCGAGCTTTTTTTTTTGCTAATACTGATATTTCTCTTTGGTCTGGATTTTCCAGAAGCTGGAACCTGGTATCTTTTGCGGTTTGGTACACAGCTAGATACCGAAGACCATACAGCAACCGATACCAACGAGGCAACATGTCCTTTTCCTCAGTGCCTCTGATTTGCTTATCCATAACATCTGCCAGAAAAGATCTGGCAGGGTAGTTAGTGACAAAAGGTTTGCCGAATGATATGTAACATACAAATTGGCCTCGATACCTGGCCAACTCCTTGACCATAAAGGTTTTCCCAATTACTAAGATGTATAGAAACGGATAATCTTTTAAGCTCCAAAGAAAATGACAATCTAAAATGTAACGTAATAGTTTTCAGCTGTTCGGTGGTTGATCCCGATACGACTTCTTTCGTTGCCTGAAGGCCGTTATTTCCTGATAGCCCTGAGTAGCAGACCTATGAGATTCGGCAGAGCCAAGGTGTTGCTGAAGCCACTCATCATAAGGTCGTCTGTAAGTCGCTACTAAGTTCCCGGAGATCTGGAGATACTGTTTCATTTGAAAGTTCAAGTCTTGTCGGAGCTTCTGCAATTTGGTGGTTACCAACATTTGCGAATTGTAGATCTAGAAGTATACGCCCGACCAGTAGAAGTGAGTGTAATATTCTATACCGACTTCATTAAAGTGATTAATGGAAGCTCCATACCACCTGGACCAATTGGCCAAGTGAGAGCAGCTTTTCCATGAACTAAGGATGTCTTGATACAAAGGAGCCAGAAGCGCTCTTGTTGACTTCGGTTGAAGACATAATGGCACAAGGGTGTCGTGTTATGTTGCGCAAAATTAGTTCAAGAGAATATGTTGTAAATTGTGGTTGGCTAGCTAGTTACCAGAAACCTACAAAAATGAAAGATGTGTAAAGGGGAGCTTACACTGATATGAATTGGAAGATAGACAAATGCGAAAGGTTCATTATGACGAAGACGAAGGCGATTGAGGGGAGTTGTAACTAAAGAGAATGAAGGTTAGTGAACTGGAGCAGTACTATTGAAAATAAAACATGCCTGATTGAGTTCATGACAGCAATGTCTCACTTGATAGATGACGCAAATGTTGAAATTGTACCAATGAATTGAATATATGAATGGGGATTAAGATTGGATTCATGATTGGAAAAGTCGAGATTGATGGAAGATTGGACCATGGCAACACCGGATTTGGAGTAAGCATCAGATGCATTTGGTAGTTGCCGAACCAGCTGTTATTTATCAACTATTTATCAATACGTCGTAAGGTCTAACTAGCACATGACTAATATCTTAGGCAATACGTGAGGGCTCGAGTTGTCTTGTAGGAGACATTACAGCTAAATAATATTCTCAGGGTACTCAGATTCTCGATATCCAAAATTAATGGCATTAAGGTTCTGAACATTATATCCCAGTACATATATATGTTTAGTAACACAAAAATCTGCATTATTAAGACCTCGTATTAGCCACTTACATAGCTCTAACTACGGTCAAAGATGCCGTTGTATATCTCTAAAGAATTCCATACTTATTAACTTGAACCTGTAAATTCCTGTAAATCTGGACCGCAAAAGTCGACTAATTAGAACACACATCCTATGACTTGACCGCACTTCCACTATATACGCAAACAGGAATCCTGGTTATATATTTTATTAACTAAAACTATTCAGCACAAAATGAATGGCAAGAGCGGAAACACAAAAAGTTCCTGAGACAAAATAAAAGCCCTACCAATCTCTCGGCTTGCCATCTTTGTTCCCTTTGTTTTCAGCCAGTTCTTTATACTTTTCCTTGTCGTAATTGTTGGTCATGGACCAATGAGATTGGCTGCTCAATACTTTACCATTCTCATCCACAACCTTGGTAGTGTGCTTGGTATGGAGCATACCCATCCAGTCAATGTACTCGTCTTTGGACTCGACTGTCTTGGTTGTTCCATCGTCTCGTGGAGTCTCAATTGTGACACTGCCACTGCTGTGAGAATCGACATCGAAACTCGACTGTAAGCCGCTGCTTCCATCCTTGATGAGGTCAATAAATGTTCCAAAGGACTTGACGTTAGAGTCAAAAAACGAGGACCAGACTCCAGTCAGATCCTGCATGTCATCACCGACCTTTTTCATGTCTTCATCAGATAGGATAGCCCTCCGAGCTGCCTTCTGAAATCCACGGCGGAAATGATCAGCATGATCAAGAGAACTCAAGGCGCTTGAAAAAGGGGTTCCAAATAAGGTCCTATCCCACTCATCAGGTATCAGAGTTTTGACAGAAGTAGGAGTCAAAAGTTTGTTAGAGTTCAAACGTTGGATCCAAAAGGCAGGGGTCTCGCCGGACGGGAAGACCTGCCGAAGAAGGTTATGGAGAGAAACATGAGATTTGATTGAGGGAAGAGGTTTGGATGCAGCAACAGCGAGAAGATCCTCAAATGCGTCGGTGAAAGTGAAGAGAGATGCATCAGAGTCTGCGGGCAGGTCCGAAGGGCGAGGTTGACGCAGATGGGCAAGGTTGAAAGGGGAGTATGGGGAGTTTCTGATGAAATAGGCCCAAGCCAAGTCATGAGCAGGTTCTCCGGGTGCACTAAAAAAATCCCAAAGCATGTTTTGTCTCTTTGGAATGGGGATAGAAGTGACAAATTTTTGGTGTTTGTAGTATAGCCGTAAGAATCAGTACGACCTTTCGGTCAAGGACAAGACTCGAACGATTGTAAAACAAGTCGATAAAACGGCAACGTCTGCGAATTTGGCGTTACTTGAAATAACTTAGACCTTTGGATTATAAGCACAATGTAGGTTGATTCACGAATGGTGTAAACTAGAAATTTGAGAGAAGACTTCTATGCGTAATGGCACAGATTGATTGCAGATGATAAAATGTTCATAATGGTGTGATCTCCTTTCAGTGCCACCTAAGCATCGTGCAGATGGAGATGCCAGTTAAATCGTATCTAGAGACAGCTGACAACAGTTGTTCTTAGAACGTCACCGAAGCCAGATAGAATTTGCGCCACACATATGTGTATTTGAGCCACATTAACCTTAAGCGCCACATATTCCGGAATCAGCGGGAGAATGCCAAGTCGATGAAATTATAACCCTAGTAAGAAAAGAACTAAGGAAAAAAAAAGCTCCTATCACAAATGAGCTTCAACTAGTGATGTATATTGACATATGGTTGCTTTGCTTACTATAAACCAATCAACCCATGCTTTCAAGTTCGCCTCTTATATGTAATATCAATGAGAACAGCCCGTAACCCCGTCGGTAGCTAACAGGACCCTGCATGATTGGCAGTTGCGGTTTACATATAATTTGTCAGCCTGGGCGCCTCACCGAACAGTCAATTAATCGATGCAGACATACTCTAGACATATTCTGCCGGTAACGACACAGATCTCTGAATGCCTCCTGTCGTCAGTTCCGGGCCGCTTTGTTTGTTAGGCGGAGCTCGGAACCACTCCGCTTTTTAACCATCTTTACGATCCCATCGAATTCCCCATCTTCACGACTCATACAGTGAGGAAGTTGAGATCTCAATTTTTGCGCTGTACAACTCGTTTTTCAACTCATTTTCAATGAGCATATTCTACTGATGATCATTCATTGTACGTCTCGGATTCTCGGTAGCCTTGACGGAACTACCTCAGGCCCAAGCGAGACACAAACAGACAAAGTTGATGCTGAGATCTTTAGTGTTTAGAAGTAACGGGGTGCCTTGGTTATCCAGAAATTACAGTGCAGCGAGGCCCTGGCAAATCATCACTAGGCTTTCTCAGCATTATATGTAATACTGTGCTTCCTAAGCCCTTGGTTTTCTTTTTGTCAATTTTGGTTTGGTTGGTTCACATCATCTCATAATTTACCAAAATATCGTGGCTTTCAATCTACTCCTGGCCATCCCTCTGTCACGAAGCCCCCCGAATCCCGACAGCGAACCATTGAAAGGCGAACTGAAGAAGTAGAAAAGAAAACAATCTAGCTTTCTCTCATTTAGGTTGCACCCGCGCGCTCGTGCCTTTACCGACCACCGTCAAGTTGAGATTCTATTGCACCCTTTAAAATACACCAACCACAATATATATAATCATTTCATGTTGAAATTTTGTTGCGCAATACCTGGGTTTTTTTTCCTTTTTTTTGGCCATTCCCCTCCCTGGAATCAGATTCTTCAACTACTCGGGCTTCTCGTCTTGCCATTCAACATGAGCTCATCGCCGACGGCTTTTGTGGTCGTCAGAGCGTTAAACTCCACTCTTGGCTCTCCGCCACCTAGTGATGATATAATACCACCCGACTCTCCAGATCGTGATTGGTCCTCCATTATCGGCATTGCGACAGCAATTGGAGGCAATGTACTTATTGCGCTGGCGCTCAATGTTCAACGCTTCGCACATATCAAACTTCACGAGCAGCGTGTATCAATACGGGCGCGAATACAACGGGCGCAACGAAAAGCGAAGCTACAAGTAATTCTTGAACAAAATGAATCGCATGAACTTCCTATCACCGATCAGGTAGCACGCAGAATATCTGTGGTTGACGCCTTGGACTCTGATCATCTTGATTTAGGTGGAACCACAAGCTACGGAACATTATCACCAGCACCCACCACAACATCACCAAGACCCCACGAATCAATCGAAAGCAGTCGGACCGATGTCCTAGAAGACGGAACGCCCATTTTGTCTGAAAAGACACCATCACTATCGTACCTGCGATCTCCATATTGGTGGTTAGGGCAAGTTCTTATCACGTTAGGCGAAATGGGCAACTTTCTGGCCTATGGATTTGCACCTGCATCCATCGTGTCACCATTGGGTGTTGTAGCGCTTGTGTCCAACTGTGTTATCGCGCCTATTATGTTCCATGAAAAATTCAGAGTCCGTGACTTTTGGGGGGTTGTTATTGCCGTTGCCGGTGTCGTTGTCGTCGTCCTCAGTTCCGCTGGCGACGAGTCGAAGCTTGCTCCACATGATGTTTGGGATGCCATTACTGCCCTTGCATTCGAAGTATACTTGTGTATTACTGTGGCTATGATTGCAACCTTGATGTGGGCTAGTAAGAGATATGGAAAACGGACCATTCTCATTGACCTTGGTCTAGTGGGTCTTTTCGGTAAGTAATTCCTGCGATATGCGTCCATACGTTTATATTCCGCTTTTTTTTTTTGTGTATGTGTGAGTTTTCATCATCTAACTCTTCCTCAAGGTGGGTATACTGCTTTAGCCACCAAGGGAGTTTCATCCATGCTCTCGTCAACACTATTAGGTGCCTTTCAAACCCCCGTGACTTATGCATTGCTGTTTGTCTTGATTGCAACAGCAATAATGCAAATTCGCTACCTCAACAGAGCTCTGCAGCGTTTTGATTCCACTCAAGTTATTCCTATTCAATTTGTTATGTTCACCTTATGTGTGATTATTGGTAGTGCGATTCTCTACCGCGATTTCGAAAGAACTACCGTTACACAATCTCTTGCATTTACAAGCGGTTGCCTTCTTACATTCTTTGGTGTATTCCTGATTACTAGCGGTAGACCCAGAATACCTGATGAAGAGGCACAATTGTCTGATACAGACGGCATTGACGAGACTATTGGTCTCGCTTCTCAGCAAGCTTACTCGGATATCACCCCGCCTGACAGTCCCCGTAACTCTATCGGTTCCCGCCGTTCATCTAGGACGAACTTCCCAACATTCCAATCAGACAGACGGATTAGCCTGTCTCATGAAACCGGGATCCTATCTACGCGGACGCCTATTCGAAACAGCAACGATCTTTCCAGACCTTCCATCCTGAGTATCTGGGAAGAACCTGACGATATTAACAACCCGCCTCTCCACCCGGACCCGACTTCATTGCAACATGGCCTTGTTTCTGACCATTACCCGACCTCAACTATCAGTGAGCCCGTTTTCTTCGAACCTTCGACCCCTCCACCACACAGTCATATTCCATTCCATTCCAACAGCCACATCGGTGAACCTCACCATACTTCGACTCCATCTCGCCCTTCCAGTCGTCGCTTTGCAGGGCCTGTTATCTCTGCGTCTCCTTTCTCCTCAGCTGTCTCTGCTGTCATGACCGATACCTTGCGCCGCGATCCTCTTACTCGCCGTACTTCTCTGGGTCGCATCGGCTATAGCATCCGACAAAGCATGTTTATGGATGATTATGGTGATAACGAGGTTCTTGATTCTATGCCCTCTCGTGAACCCCTCTTGGGTCCTCTTGTTGAGATTTCCGAAGTATCAGAACATCCCCCTCGGCCTGCCACCTCACGGGAGCGTTCATTTAATAAGACTGGCATATGGAACCGTCATCGTAGTTTGAGTGATACCTTTGGCGGTATCTTTGGTCCGTGGAATGGTAACAATGATGTTCCTGAGAACAGTAGGGGCCAATAACGATATGACATATCCAAGATATTGAGGACCTGGTGGCAGGATGAGATATAAACACATCTTGTGATTTTCTTTAGACTCAATCTGTTTCATTCATTGACTATGTTGCTGTTGATGAGCCCTCTGGCTCTTATGTCCATTCTTTGGTCATTATATCCGCGCGCATCACCTTGTCTTTTTTCGAGCACTATTCAAAAGTCCTACCTTGCTTGTTTTTGCTATACCTTGATACCTCTGATTTTTTTTTATATTTCATTGTTTTTATGCATTTGCTGTCTTTTTTCTTGGACTCATCAATATCATATGGTATGTCTTGTCCAGTTTCAGATAGCCTTATTGCGGTTTTCCTTGCACATATTTATATTGCTTTTTATCATTGGTATTGCATGACATTATTATATTAAACATCAACCTTGGCTTTGTTATTTACATGTCTGGTTTGTTTTGTTTTCGCCTTGTCAATTTTTGCATCATAAAGTGTGTTTTGCACATACAGTCTTCTGGTCTTTCATTTTTCAATCTCATTTGCTCAGTTCTATCATCTTGTTGGAACGCTAACTGTTCGTGGATTTATATTATATAAATATAGCGACATTTTCAATTTCTGTCATTTCAAAAGTACTATAGATTAATGTGTTGCAATTAATGGACAATGTTGGGGTCACAGTATCTTTTGGGTTACACGAGAAATACGGTATATTGGACAGTGCTCACTATATTGAAATGACTATGCTGTGCTTCATGCTGTAACCAATTATACAAATTCTTTTCTTTTTTTGTTTCATCATACATTCACATCACAAATTTACTTGAATTAAAATTCCAGAATATTAATGCCACTACTTAAAGTGTGGGTTTTCGGGGAAGTCTAGAAGATATTTTTGACATTGGTCACTCAAAGGGTTATATGAGAACTATGGATACTACAGGGAACACATTGTATTTATAAAATACGCACTATTGTAAACCACCGTATACACACTGTATTGTACTTAGATACGTGGTCTAACGGCCTTAAGAAATGAAGTTTCTATTAAAAAGCAAGTGCATTTACCCACTAGGTGTGCGGACCTACATTTCTACAGAAATGAGACTCATCTGGTGATTTTATGTTGAGTAGATAGTCAACTTTGTTAACTATGATGACCTTGGAGCCTGAATGAATAAAAGAAAATCAGTTCATCATTTGCTACTTCAGTGTCTATTCATGTTTGTGCATTTGAACATGATGGTGCCTAATTTTTCATGACTCTGCTTATGATTGGCCCAGCATTTAAAGTCCTAGGTCATATACTGCCAATCATTACTAAATAGTGAGGTCAAAGACACACAGGTATACCCATAAATATAATTAAATAACACATGCATGTAGCAATCTTTGGTTACTTGGTTGATGGACTCGGTAGCCCAACTAACTCCTTCCATAGTTGCACAAGATCCGGGAGAAGGGTTTGGAAAATTGGTTCACCGAAGCTATTGTAATGCCAGGGACGTGATACCAGGGGCTACAATCTGGAATGTGATCAATGATATGATATCAATAACATGATGCCAAATTTATCATACAATGAATGATTTGTTCTCAGATGCATATATGCAACAATTATGAAGTGACTGGAGACTACCATGAAGTAACAATCTAATCCTTGCAACAATATAAAATCTCATGGCCCTAGATATATAAGTACATAGATAAGTCAAGGTTATAAAATATGCACGCAAGACTTTGGTTAGTCTCTCTATGGTAAACAAAAATACTGTGGTTATTGTATGACGTAGTGTTGACTACACTCCAAAAAAAAGAACACTCTTAGCCCACTGTCTTATCATTCGAGGATTTCTATATCACAGCGTGTATTGATACCGGATAGCATGATATCTTGATTGCGACACAGGTTAACAAAACAGAACTACATGTCACGAACGGGATGTTGTTTTTGAGATAGTTTCACTTTGTGGACGAATGGGGGGGGGGAGGGCAGAAAGGAGAACATAATGTTGTTACAGTAATTATGAGGAGTCTATTCCGCCATTGATGTATCTGTCAGACTCAGAAGCAAGTAGTGTTGCTCACAATCATTCCAGTGATGAGTAGATGTCAAGCTTCTATATCATCAATCCATGGCACTATAGTTACATTGATATGTGTAGATATTTAGGTGACCTATGGCCTGTATCCTGTCCTGTCTGAGTATTTGAGAATGCACTGTTTAGTAAGGCATCCGCTTCCCCCGAATATAGATAGAGGCCTTTTCTCCTCTGGGATGATTGTCAGCCATTGTTTGTCTTTGAATCTGAAGATAAGGATCAAAAAATATTTCTTTTGATATGGAAGGGATGATGACGCTGGTATATTTGGCGGGATATTGTAATATGGATATCTATGAGATATATTTGACATTGGCAGTGAGCCTGCACAATGCAGAATTGAACAACTATTCCAAGAGCGTATTGTTTGTTAACATGACCAGCTTATCTTCAGTGCTTCTGCTGGATAAATATTACAGATAGATAGGAATGGCCAGTGAGTGCTATTGGATGTGGAAGTTACAGAAAAAAAAGAAAAAGAAATGCCAACGCCATTGCATTATATAAATACAACCCCAAATGAGCAAAAAAATGGTGCTAAACTACAAGTAAATTTCACTTATTTATTCTTCCTCCTCTGAGTAAACATGCAGATAATTGAGAGACGCCAAGACCTTAACCAAGTTATGCTGCTTTGACTACCAGACGGCTCTTGCCTCATGGAGCTAAATATTTATGTAGGTCTATTGACCAGAGAGGCAGGTTGTCAACAACACTACACTAATCATCATCAAGAGTTGTCTCTATGCTCGGTCCTCACAGCGATCCATTACAGGCGGAGATCAGTATCTCACAAGATCTAATTTCTGATATGATGCTTGAAAGCTCAAGAGAGTAAAAGGTTTGTAACAGGTTGATTGTAGGTTATATATAGAGCTTTAGAGCAGTCCATATAGTCTATCATGCCTTACCAAGTATTTTGTTTCAGAGTGTGTTTATGAGAGAAGTTGTCTCCAGGCTGTTGATGTCAATATCACTGTTCAGTTCCCGACTTGGCCCTTGCCCAAGGTAAAGTACTGAGGCATGATCTCTGTTTTCTGCACAGCCTTGCATGGAATAAGCACAATGGTTGGTAGAGATGATAAAGAGATACCCCATTGTAACTATGTTGAGGTATATACCAGACGGGCTTGCTTCAGGTCAAGATGCTAGATGCACCACGTTTGTGCGGTTTGTGGCTCTCGGCCGTCTCAAATCTGGAGGGCCATTGGTAACTCTCAGACCTTTTGCGCCACTTTTCTTGTAAAAGAGACTAAATATCTATGCATAACCACCTACCACTACCACAGATGGGGTAAAGCCTCAATTTGCGATATCAGCGGATTCTCCAGTGCCTGTGCATATTCGCATCGGAAGAACAACAGGCGTGCTTTGATGTAACTCTCTTCGGAACTTTGGTCTAGAAGATCCGGCCATTGTATATAGGATAGACATGCCTGAAGGATTTTAAAATTGTAAGACAATGTAGTACATAGATATCTTTGCGGACTGCATCATCAGTCTCTGACATTCAGCAATTGGCTGATGTTGACTGGGGCAGCGTGTCAAGAGAGGAGCGCGATATGCAGAACTATTTATATAGGACTAGTTTCAATTAATTGCGTCTTTGGTAGATAGATAAAAATTATTCCAAAGGACACACATGCTGAGTCTCTTGGGCCCCATAGACTTTCTATGTGTTCTGCCATCTGAATATTGTGGGGGCAGGGCCTTCTCTATCAAATGTGATGAGTAATTTGCCCGATGCTTCACCGCTTCCATCATTTACACAGATGAATATTGGTCATCGAGGCAAAAAGAACTTCAAGATTGGCTACAGACAAAGCGGACAACACGGGCAAGCACATAATATTGACAATGCCATACTCACCGCTAGAACTCGAGGTCGCACAAGCATGGAACCAATGTCCGTTTTTAGGTAGATTATTAACACAATTTTTTCCTTTTTTTTTGACGAATAGCAGTACACAGAATCAAACACCGAAAAGGAACTTTGATTGGGTTGTATTGTGCTACAGAACGACGGACGCCTTGAACATCAACTCGACATTTTCGGGCTGCATAGCAACAAATATTGGTGATGGCAAACACAATGACTGCATCGGATACTTGCATGTGCGTATCAGTGGCCATCTGTAAGCGATAACAGACACACTCGGGTGGTTGTTTGCTCTCAAGTAACAGCTTCTGGAATAATGCTTGTGCCCCCCAAAAAGGGTTGCAATTTGAGCTTCAGATTACATGCTAGAAGATTAACTTCATATAGCCATTTGTGGCCATGGAAGTGAACATATCTATAGATAAAGTGCACGAAAGTTAGTTAAACTATCACTCAATAGTGGCCATGTTCCGAAAATAGAAGATACACAGATGTATATTTATAGGGCAATCAAAGTTGGCACCTGGTAATGTAGCCTGTACACTAAATATAAACATTGTGATAGGTGATGACTGAAATCTCCAGAAAATTGACAAGTTTTTCTTTTTTTTTTCAAGGATATGTTTACTTACAAGCACTTGGCATCTGCACTAAGCTTTGCAGCTACATGTTCATACATCAACAGATCTGTTTCAGGTGTTATCAGTACCAGGGCTGGTTCTCAAAGTATACAAGTTTATCCATGATCATCATGACGTGTCCCAATTGAGTAGTCTATACTGAAAATGGCATCTGCAGACAATATTCTTCCCGAATAGCCAGATTTAAAAAAAAAATTGATAGAAGTAGACCAAGAATAGTGTTCCAGTGGTTCATTATCAAGGGAAAGTATATACATATATACATAGATATATAAAATATGTTTATCTCCAGTAAATGAATTAAATACTGACAACGCGATACGATACGTCATGGTACCATGGCTTTACACCCGGTTGCGAAGCGCCCATCTCAAGAACTTTACTGGGACCTTCGGAGATTGAATATGCACTATGATAGCCACATTATACCATCTCGGCCTGCCAGTAGCTCTCATGCCATGACACATAAGATTATATATAAACAGCTGTTCATTACTTGCTGGTTCATCACTTTGAGTGCGGTGCCTTATGGGTTTGGTGGGTAGGTTCAACTTCATATCCATCAGCAGCCTCTTCAGTTGTGGTTGTGAGCACAGCAGTTATGGATATAAATGGATGTATATCAAGCCATGAACCCTTTGCAAGCTTTTATTGGTATTCTTGTGATTTTGATACTCGTAGTCATTGGCACAGATTTTTCTCATCGATTGTTCCAGTGGCCTTCTATGAAGCTTCTAGCTCTGAGAATGATGAAAGATTAAGAAAGTCAAGAATAAAATAGCCTTTTGTATTAGTCTGGTAATACGGATCTTGTTGAGTGAAGATGCATTCTGAACATTGAATACAATATATAGAATACTGATGCTGTATATAAATAGATGAGCCTACTCTTTCTCTCCTTCTTCAAGATAAATGGAAATGAACCTTTACCAATAATAGCAGAAGATTACATATTGAGAAGTATAGATACACGTGACTTCCCAAATATGGCAGGTACTACAGGATTCAGTTGATTACCATAGCAAGATGTCTGATTGATCTACAAAAGAAGCAGTTACTAGGGTTGAGGGCACATCATCAGTTGAAATGTCGTCAGGAACGGAAACAAGGAAATCAAAACAAATCAGAAAATTAGTGATCCATGGTTGAATTGGATGGTAGAGAACACATCTTATTAATGCAGGACCAATAGTGGATTGAAACAAATGGAGATCGTTGCATTGATGACGAACACGAGGATATCAAGTTTGTGGTACCATCAAAACTTTGGCAGAATCAACCAGAACATCACATATGTCTAAACATCAAGGATAGAGCTTGACTATGGCTGCTTCTGCCAGAGCCTTGTATACAGACATATTTTCACGGCATAATGAGTGTTTTCCAGTTGACGTTTATAGTAACAAGGCATATATGAATCCTTCCCAAGTTGTCCAAGCTCTGGTTCACTGCAAACTTGGAGAATACCCTCGCCGTATCGGCCATGACATGTAAACAAATACTTATACTGAAATCGATTTGATGATAGTTGGCTCCGG
This sequence comes from Ambrosiella cleistominuta, assembly GCA_017139545.1. Classification (NCBI taxonomy): domain Eukaryota; kingdom Fungi; phylum Ascomycota; class Sordariomycetes; order Microascales; family Ceratocystidaceae; genus Ambrosiella; species Ambrosiella cleistominuta. The sequence goes on along the minus strand of JABFIG010000028.1, from coordinate 47,842 downwards.
GTTCAAGCTCCAAGTCCAAGTCACCTCTTGACCGGCTCCCTCCTAAAGCTAAAAGTTTGTGTGTAGAGGTCTCTAAGAGACCAAGAAATCTGAAACACCGGGGTTCACAAGGTGGAAGCTGTGTTAGGGTTTGAAAATCAGAAGTCAGTGTGACAAAATCCAGTCCATTTTGACACCAGGTAATTACCTTGCCTTGTTTTTTTTCCGTCTAACCATATATAACACCACGCTGACTAACATTAGATTATTTCGTATATTTTACCAACAGGGAATATCAAGTTAAGCTGTGAAGAGAGCTTCTATGAACTAAATACATCCATATAATGAGGTCTGTTCCAGACTAGAGAACCTGGGGCTGTGAAGCCACAATAACATCCAAAGGTCCTGTTTTTTTAATGACTAACAAAACATGAGGATCCCCAATAGCATAAATCTAATACTATACATCAAGGAAAGGGAAAAAAAACTCAGCTCTACGCTAAAATCTCAGTGACAGCTATAACTATCGGCATCAAGATCCGTTGGGTCCAACAATTTTAACTTGATTGGGAGAATTGATATCTATGATCTGTCTATTTAGATCATTTGCCTCCTACAAAACAAGACAGAGAAGAGGGGTGAGAAAGGATATGATTCTCCCCCTCTTTCATGCATTGTATGCTGAAGGGCAACATCCTGAGGACATGTAGACATTTCCTATTTTTTACTGTTTCTTCGTGACCTGGTAAATGCATGCTCCGAAGCAAAAGCGGCATTTTTTTTTTCAACATGTGGGGTGAGTTCCTTTTTCTTTCTTTTTTTTCTCTAGCCGTTACCCCTCTCAGCACCATACTCCCGGTCCATCCTTCTGCACACTTGAGACAAATAGTCCAGATGGCCGCCAGCTGCCTAGATGTATTATATAGACACATGGGCCACTCGCTCAGTTCAGTGGATCCGGGTGGGAATATTTACAGCCATGCTCTCACTTATTCTCTGGAACATACCAATGGTCCGCACCTGCAAAACTAGTATATATTTTCGTGTGGTCACAACTGTGGAAATTTGGATCCTGTAAGTTCAGTAAACAGCAGCATTGGTTCATGGCTGAATATGCAGGTCTCAAGAGCCTGGATGCATGGTGCTCGTTGATCCAACCGAGAGCGGCCTCAAAATGGATCTCGAAAGGGGAACAACAATATTATGTGTATTTACATATTTGCCCATATCAGAGAAGACGGAAACGAACAGAAGAAATGTTTGGTAATGGATAATTCATAATGCATGCGTATTTCCCTGTATTTTCCAGAAAGCATAACCAATTGGTGGGCCAGAACTTGATTCTTCAGCAGTACAATCCACAGTATTACCTAAAATATCCAACATTCACACCGGTGCTGCAAGTTGAATGCAGGCCAATATGCAAGAAGCAATTCAGCCTACCACCAATGGAGTATCACGAATCATGAGAATAATCCCTGTCGCAACATCCGAGGCAGTGTCTGCTGCATCCACATATGCAGCAAGTCCAGTCCGAAAAAGAAAGTAATGTCTACATTGCCCTAGAGTGAATCATCTGCGCTGCCGGGACGGGACGGAAGACGACGGTAAGTTGGTGGAGTATGTGAGCCACGGCTTTGTAATTAATCCTAGGGATGATCATCTGCAACAAGCTGAGAACAAGCTCAATCAAACAACCTTCAAATACTTGATTTTGTTTATATACTTATTGTGTTATAGTGATGCGAACGTTGCTATATATATATGTAGCACAACTGGAAGCTCTTGAAAAATAAATCCTAGGACTCCGGTGGTAAATGGTAAATCGATAATGGGGCTTGATGTTAATTAACCAAACTATGATAGATATATATATTTTCCGCCTTTCAAGTGGGCTGGGTGGAACAATTCACCCAAGTGCTCGCTAGGCGACTGTAACGTTGAATAAAGGACCTGCAGCAAGATCTACAACCTAGAATGGCCGAGAAACCTGTGGCGCTATAATGTGCAGTTTCCAACTGTCAGACTTGGAATCCCTCCGTTGTAAATAAATGTTATAATATAAAAAATAGTTATAATCGGGATCAAGGACATCCTCCGTGGATACTGATTTTCTGAGGACCCAGCAAGATTCCTAATCGTCATAGCTACCAACCTCCTGCTCAGACTTTGAACTTCAATGCTATCATAAACCAGGCTTAAAAATAAAAAGTGGTACTGTAAACGCCAGCCTTTGGAGAAATGTGTACCCAACAGCTGAATCTGCATGTATTCCTCATCATCAAGCAGTGATAGAGTGACTGTATGTTCAGGCATTCAGCTCTTTCAAGCATTGCTCTTATTCACAGACACCCTTGTATACAACATCTCCAGGCTCGGAAATGCTTTTGGAGGAATGTAGAAGATTGAACCTCAGATTAAGAATACAAACATTGCTATGCATTCCTGAATTGGATAGATACCTACAAACCGCACACCAAATCTCAACCAACTCATTAATAATCCAAAGATGCTACAGTAAAAGACGCTGAGGCTGTAATAATCTGGAGGCGGCGTGACAGTATGCTATCCTTGATCTTTCTATCACTATAGTCTCATCACAAGTAATCATGACCCTGAAGCCAGCCTCAAATGCCAAGTCTTCAATCCTGAGACTTAAACTATCAAGTTCGTCAATAATGATGCCTTGCGTATTTGACCAACTACCAATCTGTCATGAGGCCGCATACTAGACATGCATCATGACCAGGACTCACTTCCATGGTTGAGCAAGCCACAATTCATTTTCATCCGGACTTTGCAACTAAAATTTATCTAGTATAAAGTGTCAACATGCAGACCAGCAACACTATCTCTTGTCCTACCTGCAATCCACATGTCCGTAAATGTTATAAACTCAGGTATCAGAAAGCTCTATGCTTATCTCAATTCTGTAGATGCAAGAAACTCATCAGACTGATTGAATCTTTATGTGTGCTTTTTAACTCAATGAACCAACTCGCATTGACTTTCCTGATTAGTATAAGTCATTGATAACCCTAGTAAATAACAGCACACATAGAACATTGTAGACATTTATAACTACCTCGAACAAGCAATACAATATGAAGGCATTTACCACTTATTTTTCTTTTCCCTGGGTTAAATCATATATTTCATTACTAATATCCATTTTATTGTACAAGATCATGCGCTGAAGACCCCCAAATTATAATATAACATAGATTCTATGTGTCGGGATACTACCGAGGGCGTCGAGAGTTTTTAATCACAAATAATGGTGCTAGCGCTGTCGTGTGAACTACATGTTGGAGTGAGTGTAGATCAGATAATGATTTAAACTCAAGTAATTACATGGAATTTTTAACTAGGCCTGCAATGTTTCAAAATGATAACCGAGCAGTTGAGTCATTATCCCACATCCTGGTAGACTTGAGGTTTTAAATTTTGTAATGCCGGTTTCAATGAGTAATCAAGACGGAAAGAATTTTATCGTGATTTCGATAATGTAAGCCATTTTATGGCCCCCACTTTTCGCAGGGACGAGTTGTTTAAAGAAGTTCTTACAATATTCAAACAAAAAAAAAAACAAGCAAATAAATGTGAGATGAAAATGGTATATAATTGAAATTGCAAATAACCATAGATTTGCTTATATACAACATGTATATATACTCGAGGCTCAAATAGGTAAGAACATCACATCCCGTGGTTTCATCTTACATAGCAAAATGGGGGGCTAGTATCCTCCAAAAGCTCGATAATTGATAATTCTGAATTCAATGTAGATAGTGTCGGTTTCTTAGATGCATGTTGTGTAGATACAAACATAACGCAGGAGTCTTCAAGGCTACCAAATGCTGACTTGCAATGGTACAAAACTTGCAGATATCAATCCAATACAATACAAAACATGTAGATGACACCTGGGGCTTTAAGTGTATACATTGCCATCCTGCATGCTTGATAGATACTATGATGATTATAGTTGGCCAAGACAAAGTGACTGGAAGACAGAGAACGTGGGAGCAAATGTGAATAAAAAAGACCCTAGATCTCGTGATTGTCCTAGGGTTTGGGAGCAAACAAGTAACATGTGCCGAAATGTTCACGGATACAGACTTTGTCTCTTTATCCAGATGATATCGCCATTCAAAGTGCCGTATGTTGTCCGGATTGACAAATGGCCATCGGAGTCTTACATTACAAGGACATGGAACAGTGTGTGTTAAGCTGCCAAGCCATCTGTTTTGTCTTCTGTGGGATAAATCTGGCCATTGTTCATAATGATTCTGGTTTTCGCCACATTCCGCGGCATTGTCAAGGTGTCTCTTGGGAAGCCGCTTTCCTGCATTAGTCACCCAGCCTGCCCAGTTTGTCAATCACTTAATCAGGTTCTTGCGAATTCCTCTTGCGACAACAAGCCGCACTAGGGCTGAAAATAACCGATAGCCTTCATGGTTGTCCAACTCTACTGGTCTTATTGTCTCCTACATTATAGCACTAGTGACTTGTGCCGCCACATAAATATATACAAGTCCGCAATAAAACAAAATACATAAACAAATATAATCAGTATTTTCCCAGCCTCTTCCTTGTGTGTGATCCTACTGATCAATTCCGGAAACCACAACTTGCCATAACAACCGTCACGCGCGATTTTTCACACGCTAGTCCATCTTCGTTCTGATTGCTTCGTTTTGTGCATAAATCAGCCCTGTACAAAGTTGTTGTGAAATAAGTGGAGCCCAGCGGGCTGGACGACAGCAAACAGACATCTAAGACTCGATGAGAGAATGTCTACCCGAAAAAAAAGGACTCGTGGGGCTTGTGGGCTGGTTGGCAATGTTGCAAGAAAAGAAAAAGAAAACCATTATGTAGATAAATAAATAAACAGATATGTACATAGTGAATACAAAAGCTAAAAGTGGAGAGGACAAACAATGAAAACAAGTGTTCTTGCAGTTTTGAGTCATGCATCAACTGTAGATACAACCATGTGCATAAAACCATTCTCTAGCTCAATTAGGACCTTGATTGTGGGGAAAAGGGTGGGACATACAGACAATAAGGTGGTAAAGACACATGTGTGCCTGGTTTGCAGCATCTTGTGGGCCATGTCTTGTTCCAGGCTATCTTACCAACCACAACTTAACCTGAAGCTCATGTTTTGAGAATTCAGAAATCCGGTAAACACATTTGTAGAGAGTGGAGTTGAACTACTGAGTGTCAATAGAAGCACAATCTTCAAATACATTGACTAGGAAGTGACCTCTGCTCCATCCGCTATATGACATCAAGGTTTGTAGCATTGATATTTTGAAGGTTAGTAAGTGGATGGCTGACCAGTGCATTGAGATCATGATCATTGTTTTCAGTTATCGGTCAGATATATTAATCATATATAATAAATTTTTGAATGCCAATGATGTTTTGTTATGTATTGGCCTTTACATTCGAGATCTAAAATTCGGATTTTTTTTTCTTGACAATTGATAGTCAATCCAAACCCTAACTAACCAGCTCGAGGTTTAGCATCTTTTTCAAAGTATACCAGATATTGAAGACATTCCAAATTCAAGTGATAAAGAGAAACTCACAGTACACATATAACAGCTAATTAAACAAAGACACAAGACCTATCTATGATATTCTCCAACCTACCTCTTCTATGGTCTATTTTTCAAATTAATGCCTAGTATTTGACTTGACTAGACATGCAAGACACTGAAGCTGATATCATCAATGTTATTGCTTGCTTTGATTTCACACCATTCGCCGAGTCTTATATATTTATAGAGTTTTTATACATCAATGGCCCATGACGCTATAATTGACGTGATACCCATGTCTTAGCCATAAAATCTATTCAAACAACACCCACAACATCCACCTTTTGGCACGAACTTGTCTCTAATGAATGGTTTGTCAATGACATGGCTTTGTTCTCCAGCATTTGTCTCTTCTTGTTTCCCCGGACATAGCTTCCCGATGTTTTGGTTTTGTTGCTATATTTTTAAATATATACATGAACGGTGAAATTTCCCGGTGGCCCGTCCTCTGTTCCCCAGTAACACTTTTGTTTTTTTTTTGAAAAGCGGAGCGACGGGCCCCTGGGGATCTCATGCAGGTATATATTTATATACTGCATCGCGTGCAATTCAAGGTATTAAATGGACTATATCTGGCCATGATTCAATCGATTATATGACAAAGAGAAATACCCAAAGCCTGACTTGACGTTTGAGGTCATGGTGTAGTTTTGATCGATATATATATAGCGTCATTGGTTTATGATTTGTGGTTCCGGTTGATCATGTCACGGACATTTTCTCTGTATTTCCTAACACACTTACAGGTGCCTCTGTCGATACGGATCACGACGACAACGGATCCCACATTGCGTTTTTAGCCAATAGAATGTCACAGAAGCTGTAGAAAACAACAGCAATCCCCAACGCCACCATAAACGCCACGCACACGAAAAGGAACACTTGCGAAGGAATGAGAGAACACCGTTAGAATACGCGTCTCAATCAAGAGTAAGTCAAGAGTTTATCTTCTATAACTGATAGATAATTTCTGATTTTTTTTTTTTGATACATTACTCATTTTATCTCTCACTTTTGTGTCGTTGCCATATTATCTCGCCCATACTGCCAACAGATCATCATCACAAGCTGCCGACAACGAGATTGCTGCAATTTGACAGCACCCACCAGTATTCCGGTCTCATTCTGCCCTTTTTTTCTATTTTGGCAGACGAACGGTAAGTGCGAATTGGAAAATATGGACATTGTAGGAGGACACAAAGAGGAAAAAGATATGTGCGAAACTAGGCTATGTGCCGAGTGCCAAAAAACTTATCCTTTTTTGTATTTAATTGTAATTTATCTTTACTAGCCTTAATCAGGAAGTAGATGGACATTGGGAATCCTATACCCCGGATGAGATCATTGTCCTCTATGTTCCGAATGATCTACAGTAAACTTCATTTTGGTTGCGCTTTCTCATTCAGAAGGGTGATTTAATCATTTCAGTGACACGAGCAGGAGAAATCTGGCAAGATAATCTCGATCTCACAGTATGTATATGTTTATATATTTTGAACAACATATATGTATCTAGATTCAAATCTACACACTACAGATCTCCTCTCTACCCATCGATCAATGATATTCCTGCTCTTACATGGCTTCGCCTGCATCTCCTTAACACCACCATGTCCGCGTTCTCCCAGGCCAACTAACCGATCTGGGCCATTTCAATCTCCCCCTAGTGGGCGAAGCCATTTCAAACCCTGTTACATGTAAATACATGTATATACCAACGGGGCCCTCGCCGCCGATCCCCTCCTTCCACCGTGTCCAGACAAATCACGGATCGTGAAGAAGAACCGACGTGAATTGATTGCTCGACAACGGCTGTTAGAATTTGAACATTTTGTTCATTCATCATTATCCGCTGTTGGTGAACCCCGTGATGTCGTACCAAGTTTATGCAATTTCTCTCCATCCATTGCAGGAAGTCAGCTAGTCAGCCATTGAAATATATTTCAAAAAGGGCAATTGCCTTTTTGTTGTCTGAGAGATTGGAATTCTTTGCGTCTCTTTCCTGATTCGAAAGTTCTTTCCTGCCCTGATTTACCTGGATAACGACATGCGAGTAACGCCATATGGCTTGGCTTGATCAAATTTGAGCATTTTTATGTATATAAATCTATTTACTAAGTTGGGTTTCATTATTATTTTTTCTCGTGTTTCTTGCTCCACTGTCTTCCCAATACTCAAAGACCGCAAACCAAAGTCTATCTACACACCCCTATATCGTACACTCTCACGATCCTTGATCACCTATGTACATGTCACTCACACCCCCTTTGCCCTCTACCCCGGACACCTCTTTTTTCGCTGATGCTTGCTCCCGGGACCCTTTCCCCTAGCTAAAACCAGAACGTATCTATTCCTTGCTCACTTTCACCCTCACGCTGGCTTGGCTGTCCCCCCCAATACAGCAACGGGCTGGGGCTCGCCTTCAATAGGTCTCCCGTTGTCTGTGCTGTGAAAGCTTGCTATGGTCGGTTGTCATTCTTAATACCGAGATGTCCTCCAGTTTCGCGATTGTATGTGCTTTCCATTCTTCTCTTGTTTTTTTTTTTTTCGTTCTTGACTCTGTCTGGCCTGTATCCATCATCCAATTATGACTACGTAGTAAAGCAGTCGTTGTTTCTCTCAAATATATATTCATTCATTCATATATATGCTTTACCGTTATACGATACTTCATCAACAACTCTTATTACCCACACTATCATTTACCATCATAACGTTGTGCCGTGCTTGATATCACTATTTATATATCACAACAATCCGTCTTAGATATTTTCACCACCACGCTACCGACGTATAACGAAACCAAAAAAAATCTGTATCATCCTTCAAAACCAAAAAAGACACCGGCTCACTGCTAACCAACCAAGAATCCAACCAATACCACCGTCCTCGGAGGAATATCATCACCACAAACAACGAATATAACACTATCCATATAAGTCAGCCTTGAAGTGATCCGAGAACAAAACAACAAGGCTCGTTCCACATTGTTGGCACCGACAATTACACCCGCTGCACTATTGAGATTCCTGATCCGCAAGAGTAGGTTCCTATTTCAGTTTGTCTGCCCATCTTATACACCCGCGACTGCATAACGATGGCTGGTCCGTGTCGTTTGTTTATGTCGAGTCCTCGCCGGCCCAGTGTCTGTTTCTGCCCTTTTAACCCACGCTAGCCATACTCAAGGCAAAGATTCAATGTAACCCCAGCCAGAGACTAACAGAAAGCGTCCGTGTGCAGCTTAGAAAAAGAACCAAGCCTCCAAGGGAACTGTTTGTGCACAAGAGAACATCGCTTTTTTGCGTACCAACATACATTTCTGTGCTCAATTCCAACAATCAAAATTCGAGCAGTCTGATCGTCTCGCCAGACCGCTTCTTTCAGCAGCTTTCGTGAACACTAGCGCTGCCAATTCTCAGGGGCTCCGGACCTGACCTGACAGAAGCTATAGAACACACTGAATGTGCTAGGCAGGCCCGAGCGTCCTCCCGAATGCTTCCTGTCACCTACTAAACCCATAAAAACAACGCCGTCACCCACCAGCATCCTATCTGCATCACCCGTTTCTCACAATGTGGAGCATAGGCAACGCTCTCCCCAACTACTACTACTCGTCGTCGAGCGTCAGCAGCCGTGACGGTCGTTCAAAGTCTCGCAAGCGTTCTGCCACAACCACATCAACCTCTTCGCAGTTTTTCTCGGGCGACTCACTCATTCCTCAGTACGACGAGCCCATTGCCCCTTGCACTACTGACGTCGACACACTCGCTGCTGAAGCCTCACTCTTCACCATCCGGCCGCCTACCGCTCCGACATTCACTGAGTCGGGCCTGGGCGGACTGAGTGAACTCCTCGAGCCTGCTGTTGACGGCCCACCCTCACCTCAGCGGCTTCGCGCGCTGAGCAATCAAATGCGCCAGGCTTCTATGAATTCTCGTTCATCATCGTCTTCCGGTGCCGAGCGTATCAGCTTCAGTCGTCACGGCCCTACGTCGTCAGCGTCATCGTTGCGCTCCATGGTCTCTTCATCAAGCCGCGGCCCTTCATGGGGCGGCCCTGAACACATTCTAGATATTGCCAGACCTTCATCTCTCAGTCGCAAGTCTTCCTCGCGGTCCACGTCTTCCAGCATCCGCTACAGCGTCAAGGAGCGCCCAGAAAGCCTTCAGGTCTTTGGAAAGAGCATTTTTCCCCGCCGTGGTCGTCTTCGTCGGGGCACCGCTGATGCTGCCAATTTTCCCTCTCACCAGTCTCTGTCTATCCTCGCCAACTCAACAGATATCCCCGTTCCCGAACCATCGTCATCTGCCACCGAGTCCCGTTTCCCCTCCATATTTACTCGCCGCCGGAGTACCAAGCCTGATGACTCATCTCCATTGAATACCGGGTCGTCCGGTCGTAAATTGACTATCTCGGGTCCTTACAACTTCCAGCACCTGACGCACACTGACCGCGACCAGCTGCCAGGTTTGTCTGCTGCCAGCCGCATGGATCTCGTCAACGAATTTGGTACCCTGAACACTCAGCGTACTTCTACCATGCCTGCCCTGGTTGAGAATAACCAAACACAGTCGCCCGTCAAGACCACTGATGAGATGGCCGACTTCGCCGACTTCTCCAGAGCATCTGAGACCCCCTTGATCAAGGCTGATGTCCAATTCCAATTTCCTCAGTTGCCTGCTGGCCATCACTGCATAATGCAGAACACTCGTTCATCAGACCAGCTTCGCTCTATCCCCCCACCAAGACCATCACGGCCTGCTGAGTGCCTGCTTCCTCTTCTCAGCAGCTCTCTGGTGAGTCCCACCGCCCCGCTGCGTCACTCTAGTAGAGGAACCGGTAGTGTCGATGGCTTCGGAGGCTTTAGCCCTGTCGAGATGGAGTTTGAGCGACCGGCTACTGCGACCGGCACATACTCTCTGCCCGAGACCATGTCCATGCAGTTGGCCAACATGTCTGCTGGCTCTCACTTCTCGCATGCTATTACGACTCCTGATGATGCTGCTTGGCCCATGCCTTCACCATCATCGCCTCTCATGTTTGAGAAGCTCGAGGATGTGCCTGAAGAGGAAGAATACTTTAACCGGTCTCGTCTGAGCATCGTCAGCACTCAGTCATCACTCCGCGGTAGCATCTCAGTTCCCATAATGCGTGATGTTGAGATCGATGAGTCCCGTCCCCCCAGTGCCGGTTCCGATACTCTGGGTTACCTGTCTCGTCTTGCTAATGTTCCTCCCCCTTCAAAGTTCCTGGACCGCGTTGAGTCTGGCGATGAGACTGAAACCGAGACCGTCGGTGAGGATCGTGGCCTCCCCATGAATTGGGAGGACGACATTGATTATGCCTACGAACACGAGGTTGAAGCTGACTGCTCTTACGAGTGGCGCCGCAGCTCTCTGGACATCCGCATCGAGCGTGACAACTCTGCCGAGCCCGCAGATGAACTCAACACTCTCGGCAACATGGGATTTCACAGCGTGGCTGGCATCGCGGTCTCTCCCGAGGTTCCAGTTCTGTCACCTACCAGTACTACGGACTCTTCGCAGATGGCCTCTCCCCTGCCCACTGGTCAATACCTTTCCAACTTCTCCCTTCCTCGATCTGCGTATGGTCGGTCGTCCTCTACCGTCTCCGCTACCCGCGAGGACAGCCAATCCTTCGGCCTATCCCCCTCCATGCTCATCCCCGCCGACTATAGTCGCCATATGATGCTCTCCGAGGATGTCAGCCCCGATAGCAATGAGGACGCCCTCTTCATCCATGACCCCCGCACCAATATGGACTACAAGTTCAACGTGCGAAAAAACCGCATGTCCTCCGTCTACCGCCCGTCCAACGCTAACCGCACCTCCACTTCCACCATGACCACCCTCTCCACCGTTGCCTCATCCGACGCCAGCACTTTTTCCGCCTCCCCCTCTGCCGAGCGTCACCAGTCAACCTCAACCACACTCACCCGGATGACTTTCTCCGAGGGAATGTGCGACTGGAGCCCCGTCTCCGAGTCTGGCGTTGTCCTTGGCGTCGAACCTATCGATTTGGACTTCCTCCGCCACGGGTCTTCCACTGGGGATTTGCCCGCGACGGCCAAGGCAATACCTGCCATACAGCCTGGGCGCCGAAGAGCGTTGACCGCCAGCAATGCGACGCCGTCTCTGTCAATTTTCCCGGCTGCTGCGCGGTCGCAGTCTCGTCAGTTGTAAATATAATAAGTCACATCAATTGACTGGTCGCTCTGTCTCAAAAAAGTTGCGAGATGGCGCAGATCAGCCTTGTACAAATATTTTTTATCCACACATATTTTTGCATCTGACACATCTCCGCGGGTTGCGCAGGTTGTTTCCCTATTTTTATGGCATCCGAGGTCAAAAGTCTCCTAACACAACCTCGTGATTCATCATATCCAACGCGACTTTAATTTCGCCGCATCACCTCTAAACCCAATTTTATTTTCTTGTGCCACCTGTCCCCCTTCCTCTTCTCTTATGTCATTGACCTATCTGTATCTGTCCTCCGAGCCACTTCCCCTTATCCCATCCGCCATTATTTTCCAGCCCAGCTTCATTTTTTTTTTTTTCATTTTTTTTCAGGTATCTTTAGAGTTGGTTCCAGGCGTCATCTGCCGTCCTTTGGGAAGGAAGGTGTTTGGAGTTTGGTAGTGTTTTTTGTTCTTGGATTTCTTAGGCTTTCCTTGTTTTTTATACCATTGGTCGATTGGCAGTGTCGACTTTGATGTTTTATTCCGGATTGTATAAACAAAATATAAAAAGATCAACAACATCCGAGACAAAAAAGAGAAAAAATATCCGGAAGAATATTGAAAAAAATTATAGATTGTCATGCCATTTACACTGGTATGACATAGCTTTTTTTTTCGTCACTTGTATGGATGAAGCGTTCTATGTTACATTATATTACCTTCCTTATGCCCAAGGAGGACATTTTAGAATCAATAAACTATTTCAAAAATAACTTTGAGTTTTAGATAATATCTTATGCCAGTGTCTGTGAATGAGTATTAGAACTTCAAATTTTCACCTTTAAGTTAAGAAAAAGTAGAGGTACATGAGATGTATTGAATCTGTCGTAGAAATGGAGAAGAGGAAAAAGTGCCTCAAGAGAAAATGGGGCTATTTAGTTTATAAGAAGCTTCTCCACAATATGATGTCACCGCAATAGCCGTCGCCAGGAAGAAAGTATTTCTATGATTTTTTTCAGAGCACAATCAATGTTATAGATACATTTATATCATGATTATCAAAAAAGACATCATAGAAAGCCAAAATGACCAAGAAAATCCGTAAGATATATACTAGAAACATGAAACATGAATAGAAGAAAAAGAAATATAGATTACAATAGACGCGAGATTATTTCAAAATCAACAAGAAAATCAATGCCAACTGATTTGGAAGCCACACTCCAATCCAGATGACACGCAAGACACAGAAAGCCTACCGTGAGATGGCCTTATCTGTAGGTGTAGATATTCCCTGTATACCCAAAGTTGAAAATCCTTGAATACCAACACCCTTAAACTTGAGCACATCCTGAACATACTATAGAAATTAAAACAGGAGACCACAGGTTGTCACCTTACTCATATGCCGGATCGCTTCCACCGCGATTGTCCCGTCTTTCGTTGTCATTGCTATCATCCATAGACCACGACCCACTAGAAAACGGTGGGCCTGAAGTCACAGGAATCCCCGTAGTTTGACTCAATATAGCCGAAAGCCGATCGGCTCGAGCCTGCAACTCATTCTTCTCACGCTCCAGGTTCTCTCTATCACGCTCAAGATCCAAAATGTGCTGACGAGCACGGTCCAAAACCTCAGCCTTGGTAACTCGCCGGTCGAGAAAATCAGGTTGGGATGGCCCTTCACCGTCACCGGTCTCGGTGATGGTGGTAAAACGACTGATATTCAGACTGAGTCCTATGCCAGATCCACTTGCAATAGTCGTGGAACCGCCGAGCGAATTACCTGGATCGGGCAAAGAACTGAGGAGACTCTCAAAAGACTCGTTCAGCCGTTGGCGATATTGCTTTTCGATCAGATTGTGGGAATTACGTGATCTTCTTTCCTCAGCACTCTCACTTGGTCGGCTTTGCTTATTCTTAGACGTACGGGCTGCACTTCGAAGCTTAGTAGGCCTTGAAGGGGCTCCGCTTGTCGGAATTGAGCCCATCATGTATGTGCCACCTACAACCGCAGGCGTAGTCTTTGGGGATACAGGACCAGAAGAACTGATATTTGTGATTGTACCCGAAGACCCACCGGAAACTCGGAAGGGTGTTGATGATGCTGACGAGGAAGAAGCAAGAGATGGAGTATTGGCAACGCCAGTAGGCGAAATTGTACCTTCACCTCGTCGTATACGCTTTAATTGTCGACGAGAAGGACTTGGATGAGATTGAGAAGCAAAGCTTGATTCAGTAGCCGTATCCTCACCTTCACATAGCCAACCCTCTGAGAGAGAATGATCCGGTGCAGGCAGTCCAATACCAAGCTGTGGTGACTTCGATGTTGCTGAAGGGCTGGGATTGGGATTTGGACTCAGTTGTATATGAGTGTTGGCGGGACTTGGCGTCAACTGGGCACTTGAGCTAGGTGGTCTAGTAACAGAGTGAGACCATGCAGAGGACTGCTGTTGCTGAGTACAAGGTACTGGAGGAGGACCAAGGGGCTGTTGCTGGGGTATAAAGTTTAACTGATTTCCCGGAATCTGGGGTTGGAAAAACACGCCCGAAGTTGTGGGACTTTGCAAATGGCTTGGTTGACTCTGGATCTGAGCTTGAACTTGTGCCTGTGCTTGAGCCTGTTGTTGCTGTTGTCGCTGAAGTTGTCTTCTGTGCTGCTGAGGGGAAGGTATCGGTGGAGGGCCTAGGGACTGGGGCTGGGGCTGGGGCTGGGGCTGGTTGATATACACGAGCTGCTGATTTGACGGCAAATCTGGTTGGAAAAAGACAGCCGAAGGCGAAGTAGACGGGATGTGAACATGTTGACCATCAATGTGTTGTTGGGCCTGATGCAACTGTACCTGGTGCTGTGTTGCTGCCAAAAGATAGGGATCTTGAACGACAGTGGCGCCAGACTGCCAATCTTGGACACGAGGGAAAATGGGCTGGTGCGATGAATGGTGGGGATGAGGTGGCGGAACTTGAGATAGGTAATATGGGTGTTGCGATCCCTGCAGCTGGTGAGCAGTGGATGGCTGACCGAAGGACAAACCTAGCTGCAGGCTCTGATGTGATGCTGGGTGGATGGCGTGAGAACTGGCTCCACCTAGACTGGCTGTTGGTGAGGCCACAAGGTGATTTTGTTGCTGCGAGAATTGTTGCTGTTGTTGAAAATGCTGTTGCACTCGTATTGGCTCTGAAAAAGTTGAGGATTGACTCAATGGTTGTAAGTGAGGATCAATTCCAAGAATTTGACCAGGGTTGTCGACTGGTTGAGCGTGAAGATTGCTGGGAGAATTAATGTGAATTTGAGACAAAAGCTGGGTTGAGGTTATGGAATGGTCGTCATCAAATTCGTGCGACTGAGTGGAGGGGTTAAAATTTTGTGAAGGTGATGCTAAGCTGGAAGGGTTCGGGTGCATTGAGACCCCGACTATTTGGGAGGATCCACTCGGCGATTGGTTCGGAAGTTGCTGTGGGCCCTGTGGGGCCGATGTGGCCGTGGGCCGATTTATGGCATGGTGGCCCTGCAGGGCTTCTTGTTGTGAGGGATTCATAATCTGGTGACTTTATGGTCAGATTTTATTCTTCGTGTGATATAATCGCTCCTTATGGAACTAAGAACGGCCATATTTCTGACATGACAGCGAGTGAGGAAGCGACAAGGGGGTGGGTAACGGTCATTTCGGAAGATGGATCCGCCCAGAGACTCGGTAGCGGGGTCGGAGAGAAAACATGACGTCGAGGCTCAGACTGCTGGCCGTGGGATTGTGATCGAAAAAAAAGAAAAAAAAGAAAAAAAAGAAAACTATGACCGAGTCCATATGTTGTATGGGCAGATATGAAGGATTGCTTTCTTTTTTGTGATTTGCGGGGATTTCTCACATGGCATTTGTGTCATGGGATAAAACAAAACAAAACAAAACAAAAAAAAGGTAAATCTTGCCTTTGACGAAAAAAGCCCGTTATTATATAATTTTACCGGAAAGCCGATATACTTCAAACTTGCTTGGTCAAAGCCATGTTAGACATGGAAAATGGCACCAGAGGCCAGACGTTCGCTTGAACTGCTTAAACATTATCAGGACATGACAAATTAAGCAAGATTCGCAGGGAGGCATCCGGTGGCAAAGAAAAAAGAGTGGCTTTCTTCGGAAGGTCGGGCATTGGTGGAGGGGTGACCGGGTCGGATCTTGGAGACCAGTCAGGGAAGCAGAGCTCTATCGGGATTCCGGGATTATGACGATGTTGCGGAGCTGGTGGTCAACTATCACATAATCCATGTGGTATTTCAGCTAATACTGTCGCAAGTATTGGGGCTGTAGACTGGTGTAAAAGGAAGATAGTAATGATGATATAAAGCAAGGAATAAGAAATAAAAATCAATGAAACCTGATAAAAAGACCGAAGAGGGTGTGGCCTGAAAAAAAAAAACAAAAAATCTTGGTTAAAACCAGGTTTAATACTGTCAGATTCTTATGATGCAATGGGGTTGCGCGCATGCATGCAATACGCAATGAACCGGAATATAAAGAGATGTAGGCCTTTGGTATAGTGAGACGTTGAACTTCACCAATTATTCGTCATCTACAACTGCAACAGCTCCACCAATATATCAAATAACCACTTATAGACCCCCCACCACAACAACTTGGCGTTGCTGTCATCCCAGTAAGCACGGTCTCTTGGGAACATTGATCCGTCAGAGTGTGGTTATAACGACAATAACAGGCGTATTGACAATAGTTAGGATAGCGGATGCAGTGGCTAGAATGAAACTTTGACCAAAAGGCTGCGGAAAATTGGACGGTTGACCAAGCTAGTGGGGAGCCAGTGGAGCCTTTTCCATAATGGGGGTTATGGTGGGATACATGACACCTTTATGCTGTTCAGGCCCAGACTCCATGGGTGCTAGGACGAGCTCAAGACTAGTAATTCTGAAGGGGAAAAAAAGGCAGATTAAACCAATTTGATCAAAATTCTTGTAGCCTTCAGTTGAATTGTGGTGGGTAGTACTATGCATAAATGCCAGCTTCCAACCTCAAGTTTGTTTACATCTATGCACAGGTGCATGAAGAGTGTAAAGCAACCCCGCTGACGTCACCCAAAGATAATGATGATGGGGTAGCGTAGCTTCTGGAACAAACTAGGAAAATTGTGCATATGGCGAAGAACTATTGCAACTACAACAGCCTGCAATGCCACAACGACTGTAGCATGAGCTTCTTGTACCTGACATCAGGCCCAGAAATATGAATTCAGAAATTGAGGACAAAGAGATAGGAATTGGAATGATGTTGACTGGGGCGAGAAGTGGGTATTGACAACACAGGTGTCATTGACGTGAGCTGAGTACAGCGCAGTATCAAATCTGGTCAAGTATCTCGATTATCGAGATATTGTGGCGTGCGACCACGAAGAATCTAGATCGCAGTGGAATTGAGAAGAAGGCCAAAACATTATGACAAAAAAAGAATTTCAGAGCTGTTCGTTGCATGGAGGATACACAAGCTCTCTAGAGTCTACATGTTCAAGAGAATCGTAAATCTTCAATAGCTCTCAAGATACCAAGAAATGACCATATACTTATGGCCCTTATTCATGACGTCGAGTTCCTTCAATGACAGGAAATTGATTAGGAGTACAGCCTGTGTTCTATAATTTTGGAACCAAGATTTGACGAGGTACCTCTATTGTTTAAAAAGCACAAATGTAGGTCTTTGCAAGAATAGATAAACCAAAAAGGGATGATTTTAAAAGCTTACCTATGAAATTCTGTCTTTTGTACAATGATCATCGGCCTGACGTGATGAGAAACAGGAGACAGAAAAACTGCCCCCGAAGTTGAATGTTATTCACCCCAAAGCCTCAAGAAATTGCAGATAAGTTACTGTCTCCAAACTCATGAGCCTGAATGGGCCAAAGTGGTCTAGATTACGGGATAAGAGGACACTATGATCAGTGGGCAGATGGGGTTGACGATGAGGAAAATTGTCGAAAGGCGCAGAATTTGTCACTAGCTGATCAAGAGTTTATGATAGAGCTTGCATACAGATTCTTACTGATACCCCAAAAATGGCCGGGCACACTCTGATTATCGTAACTTGATATCGATGGAATTTTGGTCTAAATGCCAAAATGCTAGGATACAAGGGCTTAGTCGAATGACCCAGTTGCAACTGGACGTTTGTGGTAAGGTTCCAACTTTCAGGCTTGTAAGTCGAATTAGTGAGTTAGTGTTGTGTTTTGAACTTTTTTCAACAAAGCGCAGTTTTTGGTCGCTAAGGCCTTCGATTGATGTTCCACAGGGTCTTTCTTTGAGCCAAAAGATGTCGCTAGCGCAAAGACGTCGAGATTCCTGATTCGGAATGCAAACGGTGGAAGATTTGAGGGTTTACGTGTCACTATCGGACACCAATGACAATGACAATAGCACTCGGAAATCTGACGAAGGAACTGGAAGATTCGGTTTCCAAAGATCAGAAGAATCAAAACTCAGGACAAAGTATCGGGTGCCCAGGATGAAGATATATATGACCTGATCCGACGGATATGTTACTTCTAGGCAGTTCAAAACTAATTGTGCTTTAGATGCTAGATTTTGGACAGATTATCTCAATGGGTTCCCTCTTGGAGTTAGGGCCGAGAAGCTCGAGAAGGCAACCCTCCGGATTGATATCCGGCAATTAAAATGTGGCGGCACAATCAGACCTCGATAGATTAAAATTGATAAGTGGTGAAATGCCCCGACAATAATGGACACAGAAGCTGCATCGACGACTACTCGAAACGAACTTATGAATCAAGATCCCGGTCTAGATCTTGATGACCAGACAAAAGGCCCTAAAATCACACCTCGAAGGGGTTAGATATACCGTAATTTGACAAAGAGGCCACTAGCACTGGTGGTAAATAATTTTGTTGAATTTTTACCTTTTTGTTTTCTGGATATAAAGAAGGGCAGAGAGGCTAGCTTGTGACTGAAGATGACACTTGGTTGATTGGGGCTTCGAACTTGTGATAAAGATTTGCAGAAAGTTGATGGCGATGGGCACAGAACAACCAACTAACAAACAGAAAAGAAGATGAAGATTTCTTTGAATTAAGGTGTTGTGCCACAATAAGCAAGCATTGAGATTTGACAACAACTGTATGGTGCATAGCGCGGAAATCTCAGGCAGCGTTGTGACATCGACAAATGATGATGGCCGGGGGTGAGATCAAATCGTTTGCTTCTAGTAGACAAGCGAAGAAACTCAGTATATCTAGATACTTTAATCAAGCGATTTGAGACCTTGGAGTATCGTCGATGATGATGATTCTGGACGAATAAAGATTTTGATGTCGATGCTGGATTTTCGTCGTCAAGTTAACCCGTCGGAGTTTGAAGAGGAGATGAAGAATTTTCCGTGGGAAACATTCGAAATTCCTGCCTTTGCTTTGACAACAGAGCGTAGTTACCTAAACAAGTCAAACTGACTGTTCCAGGTGCCTACTTGTCCTGCACCTTCTCTGTCTTAGTGGCCTCAAGAACCGAAATGCCCTATCCTGTGGTAGAAACTCGCAACTTTTGGAAATGCAGAGTAGTCAAAGCAAGGAGCTGGCGATACAAAGTTCTTTGTCGATGATAATTCGATGCCCAAATGGCAATGACTTGCAGTTTGACTCAGAATTGCAATTGCGTCACTAAACTGAGGTTGATCTCCGGGGTCTATGGGTGGAGGGGAGGGGGGAGGAAAGGTATATTAAGTGAGGTCGAGGCACCCACAGATGTTCTGATTGTAGGACCACAATATATATTGGGAGATGACCCAATTTTGATAACCTATACGCTGATAAGAACAGACAGGCCAGTGATGTGGACAAAGAAATAATGTCAAGTGATGAACAGTTGTAAAGAAGTTGAGGGAGGGGCTCCTTTCCTGACGTTTCCCCGGGTTGTATATATGGGATCGAGGAGCCCTGAATTCTGCTTTTCTGCTTTTGATTTCGAAAAGAAAAATATTGATGAAATAGAGATAATTCACGAGGCAGGATTGGATCTCCCTGCTGCTGAAATCTTAGATGGGGCAACAGGTAGCAGTGAGGTTCAAGGAACTAAGAATACCGGGACCACCCAAGGATCTCAGTATCTGAGGTCAAAGGTGCAAACACCAGTTCAACATTAGACTCTAAAGGTGTCGATATTCCGCTATTGTATTCCTTTGGGCCACTTGAGCCATAGAACAGACCCAATAAAGTGGAAACTCTCGGTCTATGATATCACTAACTTGACAGCACACACTTCCACTTCTCAGTTTTTGTCACAGTCTTCTGTACAGGTGCCCGGATATTGATGTCTGAGTGACAGCCAAGTGGCACGTAATGCAATGTTGTCGTGGTAGCCGCAATCTTATTGGATATGCAAGGTGGCGAGCACAACAATGGCTATATGAACCAGCGATGTCTGCAGGCAAGGGTCCCTTCGACGTCGGTTGACAATTAGGGGTACACTCTGATGGTGCTGTTTCTTTTGACAGAGACAAATCGGTTGTCCACACCGTATTGTCAGTCTCCCGGAAGTGACCAAGTCAGTTGATCTGATAACAACACCAAGCTAGGGTATTTGTTGTCACGATAGCTGAAAATTTCCAAAGCACACTGGAAATATGCAAAACGGGCTAGCCTGGTCGGGCAACTCTCCAAAGACAGCTAGCTGTTCTGCGAACCTCACCGTACAGGTGATTTGTTTTCAAGTCACAGTTATTCTATGGAACTCAGACCAGACACACAGACTAACTAGAAGCAATTGGACACTAATAGTTGAGGCCTCAAGAGAAAAATAGCCTAATTATTGTCCCCCTCCCCAAGCCACATTTGAAGCAATGCCTTGTGTGGCCAGGTATGGTGGAACTCAGTCAGATTTTCAATATGACGAGAGCTAGAAGGCGGATTTATGCTTCACACCGTCCAATAAGAGACACCTAATGGGCTGAAGGTGCTTATGGAAACCCCTAGTAGACGGATCTTCGGCGAGACTGTTTCCAATTTCTGACTGTCCAAGCCCAAAAATCTGCGTCTAGTGGTCAGGGACCAATAGCTGTGGGCATGAATGAAATAGACACAACACACTAAAGTCCAAGTTCCAACACCCTCGAAGCACCCCCGAGTACTGACAACACGTAAGGTACGTTATGTGAGGCAAGATGGGGGGTAGTGGACAGAAGACAAACCATGAGGTGCCGCAATTTGCCGCGCAAATATGAGAAAATAGAGGCAGGATAGTGATATGGTGAGTATGAATGTGAGATAACGGAAAATACCAAAGTGGGCAAATAGTTGATCGTTGTGACTGAGGAATCCCGCCACCTGATGTCTAAGCTCGGGAAAGTTACTGGGAACACTGAGGCTCGACCAGTTGAATATGAGTCTATCCCAATCGCTTTATAGACAAAAATCCCAATGGAGGAGAGAGCTATAATGCGTCTAAGCAACTCTCGCGAGAATCCAAATTGGTCCTGGTGATGGTCTGGTGGTGACAAGGGCAGTCCGAGGCAAGCCCCAAGCCAGGAGATAAGGCGGGCGATCTTTAGCTCTTTGCAAACAAGCTGCACACAATCCTAGAACTGATCGAGATCAATACTCCCGAATAACAAAAGATAATAATGATAAAACGTCGAAACCAATACGAGCGTTCAGGTGAGTGTGTCAAGCAATGCTAGCTCAAGTGGCCAATTCGAGAGACAAACTCTAGAGCCGGAAGATTGGAACTTCGAGTTAAATGTCACCAGTCAGTTCTTTGTAGCTCGTGATTTTAGGGATCTGATTTCTGAGATTCTGGAAATACAGGAAAGCGACAACTTTTTGGACCCTTTCAGGTGTCTCGGTAAACACTTAACCGGTATCGCCAATAATGTTGCAACCCCCGAACCAAGACTCGTTCACCGAAGTCTGCTAAAATGTTACCAATATGAGAGGCAAGAAAATAAGCCGCTTCTAACCTCCAAATAGTTTCCTTCACGGAATTTGCCGCTGCGGAAAAAGAGCTCGAGGCAAAAGTAAGAGTGTTTCGATGTGGTGGAACGATTTCAACCGTTTCGCTTAGGTACAGATGGCCGAAATGATTTCCGTAGTTTTCGGGCAGCTTTCTTATCTAATAGATGCACAGGTGACAAGAGAAACAAAGCACCCTGTTGTTAACCTCACAGCAAAGTTGCCTTGTGTCCAGTGGGAGGAGGTGGCGGAGGCGAGGGAAGGAAGTAATGGCAAGTGGCTAAGAGACGCTATAGCACAGCCGTAGAGACAAATGACCACGTTTTAACCTAACTGCAGAGTATTTAGGTTGCACTAAGAGGCTCCCTGTATGGTAACTATTGGATTGGTTGCACACGAATGCAACTGGTCTGATTTGGCTGGAGCGATTGCTTATCCTTAAAAGCCAGACAGTATTTGCTGATCAGTTGTACACCGTATGATCTAGTACCCCACGTTCGGAAATAAAGGAAAACATACAAAGAAAAAAAGCTCCAGTTACTACAGATATGACAGAGCCACCAACTACAGACTGTATGCCATATAGCGGTCAGCCTGCTATAAATGCCTGGGGCCCTGAGCAACAGACAAGTGACAAGTGTGATCTAGAGAGCCCAAACAAATCAGCCCGACAGATGACACTAGAAACGGGGAACAGACTAGACAAGACAAGGGAGTATAGACCGAAGGACGTGTGTTTCCTGCGTTGATAGTTCCTCACGGGTTTCTTGTGTTTGCAGAAAGAACCCCCCACCCCCGGAACAAAGGCAAATACAAAGACAAGCCACACTACCCACCTAATAGAAGACTGGCTTTGTTGTTTAAAGGAGGGAAGTCCTTGTAAATCTGGTCGGTTTAGTGCTGAGCTTACTCACGGGAGACACAATCACGCCTGGAATCTGAAAGAGGGCTTGTTGGCAGACCAGGGACTCTATCACCAGCAAGACAGGATTAGTGATGGTCTAAGGCAGGGTTGTTAGTCTGAGTCAACTTGCACCACTCTATTACACCATAGTCTAAACACTAACCTTGGACTACCCGAGCTCGAGCTTCTTTGATCCAGAGTTTGAGTTCCCTGAGTTCCGAGGTATATATCTCAAAGTTGATATCGTCCGACTACCCCTGATGTGATGGTCGACTTCCTGTATGACCAGGCGGGATTAGATGACAGTCCGGCAGTTAACAACGTCAGTATGACTGGCAAGAAGCCGTACTTGTTGAACTTCACAAGATTGTTATAATAGCTCTTGCTCTGGGGGGCAGGTCTAGGGCAGATCCTCGTCTGACCAAGCGTCTGTATTACAACAAATGACAAGTAGCTTAATTTTCACCTGTATGGCGAATTACAACGTGAGATTGGCGAGCATTTTGAGTTGTTTTGGGAATGAAAGCGGGAGCCCGTATGGATCTCAGGATGGCAACAGTAGACCGGGTTTTCCCTGGAACCCGTCTTCTAGAGCGTGACAACGACGAAACCGCGGCAAATATACTTCTTGGTATACTAATAAAAGGCTGTCGTGATGATAGACACCTTCACGGCAAGGCTTTTCGGTGGCAAATATGCCCTTCTTGAGATAGATGCTCAGTTGAGTGTTGGATCCACTACGCGGAAAAGGAATCCTGTGGCAAATGGCGGTCGATTATTCGAAGGCCAGAAGAAGCTTGAAAAAAAAACAATATTACAAAAACACAAAACATAACCTACATTTAGCTGATGAACCTATAATGGGAGGCTCCAAGATTCGAGCTATCCCAAAGCCAGCTAGGAGTGATGTCGACAGGTTTCGGCCGCGGGGGAAAGGTACCGACAGCCCCTAGTCTCCTCCCTTGTTTATATAATCAACTATATCTGGTGGTACTTTCCCTTCACGGCGAGGCTAGCTAGAATTAAGTTCTGAAATTACTATTTTGAGTGAATATCTGGTAGTTGCTGTTATTATCATGATTTAAATGCATGTGTCACCACTAACTACCAAGATGTCTGACTTTGGATACGAATATACAAAAAAAAAAGGCTTTGACGGCCATCTAGACAATAGATAATTCGGATTATCTTTGAGCTTGGATATTGATTAAGCAACTATGGCGCTGTGGGGAATCACTGGGAAACCTACAGGTGGGTAAACCAGTACGTTTCTAGATTTGAGAACAACAAATTGTATACCTACCAGCCCGCGGATTCCAGAAATTTAGCGTTCATCTCTGTAGGCCTCCCTAGTTATGCAGATAACCATGTCGAGGATACCTCTGGTTAAAAAAATGATGATAGTGGGTGATATAAGAGGAAACTGAGAATTCCCATCAACCCCGCGCTACTTGGACTGTGGCCAATCACAGCAGTGAATTCAAGTATTGCGGATAAGACAGATCTGTTTGGCAGCGTTACTCTTGATGAGTTTGCTATTGCTTTGTTGTACTGACAGTGCAGGGAGGTGGCGTGTCACATGCCCCTCATTTCTATTGAACAAGTCACAGAAAGTTCACTATAGACGTACTTTATTCACCCGCTCCAGCAAAGTGACAGAGGTGGGCTAGGTTAGCGAGCTAATGACCCAGTTACTATCCAGCCCCTCCGTCCCATTGGCCCCCATAAATCAAACCTGCTCTTCCCATGCAGATATTTAGCTCGGGTAAGTCGAACTATGGCTGTGTCTTCAGCGTATTCTGCTTACAAACACTAATTCTTCGTGATAAATGGACACCCCACTTATTCAATTGTAAAATTCTTGTTTGTTACCACTGGTATATATATTCACCCCATTCAAGGGTGTGTACCTAAACATAGAGCTTCCTTGAAACCTGAGCCCGGCGATAACTGTTGCTATGTAATCTGATGAGCCCACAAAAGTATATTTGCATAGTTTGCTTGAAATTCTTATATACATATAAATATTGATAAGCATATCAATGGGGATGTGAGTAATATGAATATTCTTATAGGCATCATAACCCACAAAATGATATGGGGTCATGATTATGGTGTTTACTTGTAGAAGACAGACCTTATTTACCATTTGAACCACAGTCTCGGATTTTTGATTTAGCAAAGCCGGCAGGTGAGGTCATGTACAATGGTCACTTGTAATCACTTCTACCAAAAGTGATATAATCCAATATCGAGTGATGGTTCTTTGTGTGCAATCTCGATGTTGCAGTGAGCTTAGACCTTCATACTAATAAAGGTATACGTATAAGGAACAATATTTAGAACTTACAAGTAATCACAATAATAGAATAGCACATTGAAGTCTTTAAGACCGAGAGCTCTTAAGGAGCATGGCATCCAAGCATATAAGTCAATCAAAATAATTGTAGAAGTCAAAATATGCATTCAATACTGTATCCAATTCGAATATTAATCGCTCATCAGGTCAGTTGTGTCAAACTACCCACTGCAGCTCCAGCTTCATTGACACAGTTTCACCCGGAGACTGGTTGGGTATCTCGTCCTTCAAAATGACCCACCTGGCATCTTTCATCAGATTCGATCGATATGCATGATGATGGAGCATTGGACAATATTAGATCCTTGTTCGCGGACCCATTTCAGAGCAACACCACAACAAAATTCGCCTCGAGTTCCTTACATGGAGGGGAAACCGCCAGTGCATCACATCTTTTTTGGACCACTTGCCATTGGATGTTGGCGAGCTCGGTAAGAAGCAAGCACCAATGAATATGTATGATGATTGATATGTAGTCCTTCGATTTTCAGCATTCGATGCTTTTTTTGCAGCACAACAAGTTTTTCTTTTTTTTGTGGTCGGTTTGGTTGACCCTGTAAACGGAGGAATTTCTGATGACCCATACTACGGAACCTCAGTTTCTGAAAACGAATGTTTGACAAAAATATACATATGTACGTACAAACTTACATCCATCCATTTGGCCCTCATAAATCTCACCTCTCAACAATCCGGAAAACCAACCGACGCTAGTCAGGAACTAGCCAAGTTTGACAGCAGTATTCCAGCTTCGATGTCACAACGTCTGCGATTACTGTGGTCGGCGAATGATTTGACAAGAAGTTCGAGATATGAAGTCTTGTTATTTATATATACATATATATATCTACGTTATGCCATTGTCTTTAAGCCGCGTAACTTAGATTTATGGAGTCAGGCCTAATGTGAATATCTTCATAAACTACACAAAGATTAAGTCAGACTAACTAACGACAGGCTGTTGTCGCATTTCCTATTTGAGGACTTTTGTTCCTATTGAGAACAGAAAATTCTCAGCTAAATGATTTTTGGTGTGAGCGGAAGAGGGACAGTCAAGGATGGCCGGGACTCAATTTAATGCTTTACCTAAAGGACCCTGTGCTGTTTACATAAGCGCCACTAAATTCAGACGCCATCAAAGACTTAAATTCAACAGGACTTGAGCATTTTTAACAGTTATATATATATAGCAAAAAAAAAACACACTTTCTGTCTTGCCTTAATTTTATTTTTTGATGACTTGAAATTTTTGGGCATATACTGCATATCTGCTGTAATACAGTTGGTAACCCAAATTTTATCAAATTTCATGACTCATGTCGCACACTGGCATTGGAAATAACCCTGGTACACATACAATTGCATCAGCCTCAACGTTAACCCCCATTGAAAGCATACCAAAAAAAAATATTTTTTTGATATCTAAACAGAAGTTTCTGACCTTAATCATCCTCTCTCATCTATTCAATGTATGGCATGACTCTCGCAATCATCTGTGCATGTTTTCCATAGGGCTCTAATGTTATGCCTCAAAATGGATAGTTGACTAGAAATTTCTAGGTGGCTGGCCCATCTTCCACGGCCTCAAAAACTCTCAATGTTCCGGAACTTGGAGCTCTACTAAACTACACCGTTGTGAAATTACAAGCAGATTTCCACAATTGCATTTCGTATATTTCTTCTTCATGAAAGTTCCAGCATGTTCTTACCTTGACATTTTTGGTGATCTGCGCACATGCATGGCCTGTTTCCCAACCCTATTCCCGGCCACTATACCTCGAACAAGTAATCCAATATAGACATATTTTTGTCACTTGCTTCTTTGCACCTTATCAGCCAAATTTGTATCAACAAAGTTGCAGGTGTTTTGCTGACACACACCATACTGCAGTCGTTGAAGTCGATAACCTTAATGTGATACTCAACTCCGATACACGCCACAATATCGGAAGAAGCAGCTTAAGATGCATAGCACTTAGAGGCACCCAGTAGCCGAAAACTTTCCGCCAATGCTGGTCGTATTTCTTCTAAGCCTCTACACACAAGAGTGGTATGATTCCTCTCTTTCTGTGAAAGCATCGACCACTGTGGAGCTTCCCATCCAGATACTCCAGATGATTCAGGGTCTTTCTCTGAATATATTATGGCAATAAATATGCAAGTCATTAGAAATAAGTACATCTGCAAGACTGCCATTAGTGATGTAGCAATGCAATAGTATATTTAGCCGCTACTTAAGTCTAGAGTCAAGTCTCTTTGATATACAGCCTACAATAGTCAGCGTCCAAGGTTCGCCTTATTTGATTAGCTGACATCCCGTTACAAAGGAGACCCCTGCACATAACCATTCGCTAGCTTCTAAGGGTATGGGCTTTCGATGCAGGAAAGGCAGGTCTGTTTACCTTGATAGGACAAGTTCGCTGATGTACCGGAGTGCAAGTAAATCTAGAGTTTGACAACTCGGTCAAACCAGCAAAGAAAAAAAAAGGCTTTATATACATACGTTGCAATCATGAAAAATCAAGTAAATTACTTGAACGAACTCTACATTGGAAGAGTACATATTGCATTACTTGAGGCGTCAATGTGGCCAATACAACATGCAAGGCTTCATGATTGGACTCTTGGGCTCGTGTTTTGGTATTCGAGAACCCTTTTATTTATTTTCAGCAGGCTCAACGTGTTCCTAATAATCAACTAGTTAAGAATCTGCATGTGCAAGCCTTCTTTACCATGATTAACTTTAGGCAGTGTTGGGTGACAGCGGGAAACCGGAGTCTGCAGAGATATGGCCAATTGAATACAACGTCTAGGAATATCGGGTACCATACAAGTCTCACCGCTAGTAATGCAGGAAAGACTGGCATGTAACCTTGATGGAGATCAATCAGTCGTACTTGTATCTTTTAAAGTACAGAGTAGTGTAAAAGTATATTGTCTTTGAAGACCAGTCTAGAACTCTGAGCAGGGTACGAGTTCCTTCATCCAAGAATGGCATGCTTTCTCAAAAAATTGCAGTAAAGTCTTGGTATAGATAGATAAGGTGTTGATGATGCTATATAGTGACTCAAAGTTAACATGTATGGCGGTTATAGGGAAGTTATAGCACAATATCAGTGTGGATCAACAGGTAACCGCCAGTTTTTCTGTGGTGACTTTATCGTAGCGGTCCTCAAATGCAGTGAAACTACTGCTCTCAGAATCCCCCATGAAATAATTATATGTCTGTCTCTAAAACACAGGTTTCTTGACCTGGGTTACACTACTCAGATAAACTGAGCGTTGGTACTGCCTTTGTAAACTGTCCAATGTTATCAATATCATTTTGGAATTCAATCTGTGCAGACATTAAGGCCTTTGATGATTAAGGCTCCTTGTTTGTCTAAACTTAGTGATAACCTTATTCTCAAACCACAACATAGTAGACAGCCATCTCAAACTATATGCGGTATCAACTCCATTGTCCGTACCATGCTTGTAAAGCCATTCTACTGGATGATTTGTTGATAATCCCACCCTGGTATTATGACACTCTCAACCCAGTTTTACGTGATATAATGATATAACCCTAGATCACGATACTTCGAAACACACAAAAAAAACCGTAGTTGAGTTTCCTGCGTCTCTTCCCTAGTATGAAGAAGGAAATGCCAACTAAACGGGACAGGTCATGAAGTTTAGACATTTTGGGACTAGCGTCGTGAGACCCTGACCCTGGTCATCAAGCTGCAGAACGGTGCAGATGATGACAGGGATCATAGTTACAATCCTTACAAACCAAGCATGATGGCGAAATCTCAAAGACTGTAACAAAAGTCCGAGTTGATGTTGTCGATGAACTGCCATGTCGATGATTTTTACATACATACATACAAGTGAAGAATATCTAGATCTCTTCATAATCTATTATCCTTTATATAGAGAAGCGTTCAAAAGGTAAGGCTAGATATCAAAGCCTAGAACAGTCCCACTCTTCATAGTCAAGTGCAGTCACTAAAGTCTTTGACCTGCAGATTAGACGTGCAGAT
This sequence comes from Ambrosiella cleistominuta, assembly GCA_017139545.1. Classification (NCBI taxonomy): domain Eukaryota; kingdom Fungi; phylum Ascomycota; class Sordariomycetes; order Microascales; family Ceratocystidaceae; genus Ambrosiella; species Ambrosiella cleistominuta. Next base: position 18,807 of record JABFIG010000028.1, on the reverse strand, counting down.
GGTTACATGCCCTTGTCCTTGAACGTATAAGACAACAGACACCATCCATTATTGATAAAACAATTCCTACCGCGGCAGGCATGAGTGCCAACCTCACCAACCTTTTACTTGACACCTAAATCGGACTCATTCTGCTCTTGACATCCGAATCGTATGCCATCTAATCACTAACATTCAAATCAACCAAGATATCCGTTGATCATCTCTCGACACGACATATTATAACATCAGACAAACTCTTCTTGAAAACAGCAACAGTACACTGAGTGCCTTCCACATTAGTGTGACGTCCATCATGTCCCAAATAGCCACCGACAAACCACCATTACGATTTAGCTGATGTGTGTCGTTGTCTTACCGCCATTCCCTAAACTTAGCATACCAGAGAACAAAAAGGATGGGAAGAACCTGCGTTGTAAACTTAATGCACCGGCAACAAAGGTTGTCAGACAGTCACGACGTAATCGATAACTTGGTTTTGACAAAAGATTACTCATCACATATCAACACCTCCGGTATAATCCGCATAATCAAACTCCGCCGCTTACAGAAATTCCAGTGGTGAGGTCCCATGTTCTCGATATCTTTGAGGCCTCGTTATCATGAAAAGCCGAGTCAAGAGAAAATTTGACCACTAAGATGCATCAAAGCTGAATAGCTTCTGTTGATAGATCTTCAGTCGATTAACCCACTAGTAAGGATCATTCGGCTGGTATTAAACCGAGAGTCCGAAGATATGCGGAATTTTTCAACCTCCTTGATCTCGATAAGCAGAGACTTCCACTAATGCATAGACTGCGAGCATTCATCTGCTGTCCGAAGAGCGCATCAAATCGGTCTATACGTCTTATTAGTGAATTGCAGGTATACCGTTTTAACAGACCTCCCTCACTAATGAGTCGTCTCCGCTTGCCTTGCCTACCAACCCCGCTTCGGAATTCAGTTTACCCATGAACCCCACTCACGAAACAGCTCATCCCTCCCTCACCTAAGCCTTAACTAGTAATATATTTGCTCTCCTCGCCGACGGAGGACAGCTGGATCTCGCAACCCATTCCTGTTCCATACGCCGTGACCGAAGTCGCCGATTGAGACCCTTTGGCCTGATGATGTTGTCGACTTGTGGAACAAAAATTCTGACAGAGGATCCGAGGCTACAGGCTAGTAGCTTGTTCATCTTGTCAAGTGTTCTAGACCGAATTGTTAAACAGCCGGGCGATCCAGTTATGTGCAGGCACATGAAATAACCCTATTGAAGAGTATCTTACAATATCAACAGGGTTTTTAGGTTTCGAAGTTGCTCTCGTCCATCTACTGAATCATGAGAATCCATTTACATGAATATGAATAAAGTGTTGCCACATATCTTTGACGGTAGTCCAATGGACTGTAAGTATAGACTGTCATTCATTTTTCATTCTATTATCTGCCGTTCAAACATCCTGTTATAAATTATTTTTTCAGAAATTCTCGAGGACGTTGAAATTCCCCATCGCCATACCCAAGACACTCTATCTGATGCTCAATAGTTCTAGATTCTTTTGTAATTACATCGAATGGAATTTCCAGAACAGGTCTTTAGAAATGACCGGACCCGGCTACATATCGGTCTGATAAAAAATATCCCGAACCATACAAAGCGAATTTTCGGGACAATCCTTGGTCAGCCGGCTTCCGTATATAAAGCATGCGCGTCCCTGACTGATTGCAGTGTACCGCCAAATATCCGAAAAAGCCTAAACAGGGTCAACCCTTATGCTAAAACCATTGATGAGAAACTCCGGAAAGATAATGGAGACTCAAACAACGATTCCGCCATAGAGTAATTTGGAGGGCTATTCTCTGGGGATTATCGCTGTCAGTGATGCGTAAAAATGGCTGACCGAGGTTGATGAGTATGGCCTAACGGCCAATAGTTTGTGGATGTTCTTGAAGGCAGGAACTAGGCCGCATCCTGATGAATTTTGACATATATGCACTTAGAGAGGTCTCCAACCTATGACACAGCGGCGAAGATTTTTCGGATATCTTTGGCATGTGATATGCCAGTGGGTAATAGTCACTAGGGTAAGAGACTCTCACTCTCTGTCAAATAATAAATATATAACTACAACAAGATATGACAGATAACAAGTCGCAGAATAAGCATGTTGATTTGTAGAACAGTTTATCAATATGCCGTGGTGGAGGCCCACTTGCAGAACATAACGAGCTGAGATGAAAATGATGTGCTTGTCACATTGAACGGCTTCGGGTCTAAGTGATTGGGTATTAACTTGGGGTGTTTTATTTTGGCTATCTGTAGATTCAAAGGACTGTTTAATGGTAAGTACATTCTTGGGCTAAGCTATACGTATTTGATGCAAAATTAATATGTACATGTGTAATGGTGCTGAACCGTATCTGAATTTGATTCTTATGTACGACCTCTACACATTAGAGTTAGGGTATTTATTTGTCAAGTTTCAAGGGTTGCAAGTGTTCATATCCTCGGGCTTAGTCTTATGCCGAATTGCGAAAATGTATTTTTGAATTCACATTAAAGGGCCACGAATACGAAAATATTTCGCTCGTGACCTGATTGACTGATAGAACACGCCATCTCGATAGCTTTTCCCCCGACTGCAATGAAACCTAGGTGCAAATTGGTTGTCACAGGATCATGAAGACCTCCACAAGGTGGCAAATTTCTAAATGTTGAGTTGGTTAATCGTGAATTAGTCGTGGCTCCTTGATACCTTGTCACCGAAAACCACAATATTTTGAGAACAAAGCCACAGAAAATGCTTGTTTGACCCCGGACGTCAACCGGCGTCCGCCTTATTTTTAGCGCACCCCGGTGCCGGATCTTCCCGTATTGGAACCGGGGCTGCAAACTATAGGTGTGTATCAGGCATTTTGTATCTGTAGTTAAGCTGCCTCAAAAATTGATGCCGAAAAGGAACCGAATTGGTAATTACAAGCTTCAAGGACAATTTACCTTCATAAACACGGACGGCGATACACATCACAAATTATCATTCAGTATCAACGTTCGATCATTTTCACGGCATATTTTACCGTTCTTTGTGTTTGCGGGATTTCCTCCTTTTCCGCCCTGAAGCCACCCTGACATACGCCAAGTGGATCATTACTTACGGCACCATAATAGGATCGGCGGAGTGAGTGGGTCGTATCTACCTCCGGCTGGGACGATGTATATAATAACGCATCACGACGAATTTGTCAGTCGATGACATTGTGGCCCAGCATCGCCTCATTGGAGCAATGTGGTGGCAGGTAAATACATACATAATCAGTTCATGTATTTGGTTATTTCCTTATTTTGTTAGTAAATATATAGCCTTTGGATATTTATATGCCATTATATGCATCGGAGGAGTGGGTCCCTTCCCGAAGTGCGAAAAGCTGACGGAACGAGCTTTTTCGGCTTTTTTTCATCTCTTTCTCTCTACTTTCCTTTTTTTCCACAAAAGTGGACCCTCAGTGGCAGGGGTCACAAGGCCGGAAAAGGTGGGGCTCGGTGGGAGCTGATTCTCGGAACTGCATCATGGCCCATGTAAGCTGCAGTCAGCAAAAGCTCAGTTGATGCAGTATATGCGACAGGGAATGGGGGGAGGGGAAGGGGGCAATCTGACAGGTTTGTGGGCAAGGGGTATATGGGGAAGTTTGTGCTAGGATAATTGGACAATTGCGACATAGACAGTGCCGTCATTATGGTAACTAATAGACAGATGCATTAACGCGTAACCCACAGCTACACATCATGATATGGTACATCTCCGTCTTGTCTGGTCTCTCCCTAGATATGATTTTTGACCTGAATATCCGCAGCTACACTTTCTTATTCCCTCTTAAGCTAATAACATAAACCTTAGCCCCGCGATTGCCAAATAAAAGCAAAGAAACTGTAGTCAAGTGGGGCCGGCTACACTCGTGCGGGAGCCCCTCGGGCTAACAGCAGTGCACCATCAACCCCACCCACTCTCGATGATATCGGCGGCCTCGGTGTTGTCGCCAATGGTAAATATGGGTGTCATTTGCAGGTGAATATATATGTCTATGCATATTCGGCCTAAACGGGCCATGGCCTTGCAACTAACGCAAAGACTTTCTGCATGGTTGGTCGGAGCCGATGGCCTCCTTCGCCCCCCTTCAACTTTCAGATTACCATTGCCTGGGCTAGGTCCGTAGCCGACGAGCACATCAAGGAGATGACGATGTTCCCAAACTACAGATTAGGATTAAATTCTCCGCTGCAATAAGCGTGTGTGATGGATATGTGTGCCATAATTATAACCGTGTCTAAAGAGGCAAATATATATACATACATATATAGCCAAGCAATTGGCGGGTAGATACTGGGTGATGACTTCCTGGTTCCGCTATGACCGGGATGTTGATATACGGAATGTAACGGCGGACAAGTTGGAAATAAATGAGACTTTAGTGACTGAGACTGTTGAAAGATATTAGATGAAGCGTCTGGGTATATGTCTAGACACTAAGTACCTTGGCTCGTCACTTGACACATCCGTATCGGCAGCTCAAATGCCAATCTTGAATCTCCAAATTGTCCAAATTATATATATATATACAACGCAGAGCATATTGCGTCGACGTTGCCGTTGTGCCGCTGTTCTGAAAGGTCACTGCAAGTTGGACGGGTCATCACCGAAACGGGAAACTTTTACGTCTCCATGCCAGATCACTAACAAGCACTACTGAAAATCTATGATGGCCGTCTACCACCACCAACAATGATATGTTGGTTCTTTCCGCAGGCAACATCTTGTGTATCCCCCCGCCCATATTACCTCCCACCAAGCTGTTTGATTCCTCAGGATTTCTCCACATCAAGCCTCGCGAGCTGTCCCTGTATCATGACATCACTCCGTTATCATTGCAAATCTCCAACCAAACACAGCAAATCCACGCCCATAGCAAAAAAAAAAAAGGAAAGCATACGCCTCCTCCATTAACAAATCGTATCTATATATATACATTCTCAGAACTATAAGTTAATCAGTTGCCAAAGATGACTATAAGATAGTCAAAAATGGGTGGGGTGTCGACGTAGTGTGATACAGACAACGACTACAACCGTCAATTACACGTCTAAAAAGGGACAATTTCATATCATCAATGACTATCACTTACCTACACAAACACATATACACCCACAGAAGAATGAGGCACAGAGTTCGCCCCCCGGATGCATGGGTTCGATCGCATCTGCATCTACCCATGATTCATAAATGACAACGTCGTTTCATTTTTCTCCAGCCTTTTGCCTTTCTCTTGATCTCATATATTGTTATTGTTATCGTTGTTTGCCATCCCTTTTTTTGACCTCCTCCCACACACACTTGCCACAAACAGCAACCATGCACCTCCTGCTATTTCTAGTCATTTACTGCCTCCACACCCGGCTCCAGCATATTCATCTCTTTTGCCTACTAGTCACTCTCCACTAACAACATCACACCCCACCGACTCGCCCTGTTGTTTGCCACTACTCACTTTCCTTCTCTCCTACCTTTACTGACGTCCCTCTCTGACAATTGCTCCACCTTGCCGCCTCGTCCCCCCTCACCACCAACCCCCACGAGTCCACCGTTCCCTATCTCTACCCACATCAGATTGGATGCCATCCCTCCACCATCCCTCTTTGATTCATTCATTCTTGCTTTCCCTGCTGTTCGCCTCATCCTCCTGCGGTGTCTTTCGGCCTTCCTTTGCTTGGTAAAGGAGATTTTATTTTTGACGTCTGGCGAGTTTTGATGCGAGGTTTCAAGACTAGGATTGCGCATGGTGATACTGTGTTGCCTTTGTGTGTGCATCGCTAATGATTAGTGATATGCCAACGACATGCCCACAAGAAATTATCATCACCGCAGCTGTATAACGTCACATAAACAACATAACGAGAAAGAGGCTGGACTTTTGGACTTTTGATGTCGGAAATGTAAGGGACAGGGCCATCAAGGCAGAACAAGACATTAAGAAATAAAACAACCCTAGAAAAAAATTAGCACATAACACCGTGGATAGCCTTGTTCACTACCGAAACGGACCATGACCCTTCGTAAGAGAATCCCATATCAGCCAGAACAAGCAATTTACTAATCCCAAATGAGAACCCATAGGCATAAATGCCCAGATGAAACACATATAATCCAAAAAAACACCAACCCAGGAAAGATATCTTCCAAAGGTCATTTATGCATCACTTCAATCCACAAGCTCAATCTCAGTATATCCGAGTCGCCTTGATAACACAACCCCGTCTATGCCCAACCCTCTTGAAACTGCGTGGAGGAGGAATGGTGGCCTTCTAGTTCGCCTTCTTCTTCTTTGCCGGAGGCTCATCTTCCATCTCTTCATCCTCGTCCTCGTCATCCTCCCCATCAACGCCACTCTCATCGGAGCCAGAACCAGAAGACTCGTGCTCGCTGTCAAACTCCTCAGCGACCTCAGATTCGGACTCGGCCTCAAAGTCCTCATCCACAGACTCCTCATCCTCGTCAGCGGAGCCACGATCAGCACGGTTGGTAATCATTTCCTCGTCAGAATCACTAAGGCCTGCACGAGCGGCGGCAGCAGCCAACTTGGCATCCTCATCAATCTCGTTCTTAACACGGAGACCCTTGAGGCGAAAAAAATCCTCCATTCCTTTGAGGTCCTCACGGCTAATATTGCTAAATTGCCACGAGCCGGCCTTCTTCATATGAACAGTAATATCAAACGTCGATAGTGTCGACATAGCACCCTCAACACGCGAGAAGGTGACAGATTGAGTCTGTTCGTAGGTGACATACGTAGTCGGCTTGGGAACAAACATGAATGCCTTCTCCAGAAGGAAGAGGTGACCTTCGGAGGCCTTGATGGAGCACTTGATACCCTGGGTACCACGATGACTATATAATGTTTAGTAAGCTGGAAGTATAACTCAAGATGGGGGGATCTGTATACATACGTCATAAAGTCCTTGGCAGGAGCGCTGACCTTCTTGCGACCCAGACCCTTGAACATATAAGTGACAACCTGGTGAAGAGGCTGTTCATAGTGGGCTTGCAGCCGGTCCTGGTACTTCTCCTTAAGATCCTCCTCCGAAAGATTCAGATCCAAAGTCGTCTCCTCGTCCTTGTTGAACTGCATAACCACGAAGGGGTAGCGAGTCTGACCCTGGCGCAGAGGGGGGTCAAGACCCAAGCAGAGCATGCAGTGGGTGTCATCCGGCGGCAAGACCATGAACTTCTTGATAGACTCGTACTTGATCTTGTAGTCATACGACTTACCACGCAAGCGGAAGGAAGCGTCGTACATGTCAATATCGAAACGACCTCTAGGAGTAAGATGAAGAATCTCCATGAAAGTAGCGATAGTATCACCAGCAGTCTCGCCGATATCAGCTTTCTCCATCAGAGTGTCGTAGAACAGCGCGGCAGCACTCTTTTCTTCAGTCTCTTCCAGCTCTTCGCCATCCTCGCCCACCTTCTTCAATTGGGCCATACCCGGAACGTAGAAACGAATCTCACACAACTGATCCTTGCCAGCACCAGCCCTCTTGCCCTTCTCGCGGGCACCACCCAGCTTCTGATTGGCCCCAGTAGCCTCACCCTCACCCGGGAGCGACAATTCAACACTAATTTCGTTGCGTCCAGCCAAGTTGGTATTACTGATCTCAGAGTAAGGAATTTCAAAAGCAGGGCGGTTCTGAACGTTGAAAGCAAGCTCAGCCTTGGTGAACTCAGCCTTTCCCCAGTTCCATCCACGGAGCGCACGTTCCTTGTTTTCGAGAGCGATGCTGTACCAATTTTTGAACACCTTGGAAAGACGGTCGAAATCCTCAGGCTGGAAACCGTCAAGCTGGATAACACGAGAGTTGCGATCGAGGAACTTGATTTCGTAGCCTTTGGCGGCTCTGCTCCATTGCGCGGAGGCAATCATGCTGTGGTCGAGAAGAAAGGTGTCACCGCCAGTGGAGGCTTTCCAACCGAAACCATCTTCGGAAAAACGGCATTTTCCGGCCTCTGTGGAAAGATCGAGATAGATGTTGTCAAAAGTTTCGCTGGATGAAAATTCTAGGTTAGAAAATCAGCATTTCCAGATTAAGCGCATCACCCCGCAACCCCGCCTTCAAAGCACAATATTTATCAAGAACATTCATACAACCACACAACCTGACAGTGGGCGGACTGGATGGCTGAAATTTGATACTGGAACTCGCTGGATGGGATAAGGTAATGACTTGGTGGTGGCGAATAGACCTACAAAGACATCGTGAAAGATGGATGAGACCGTCAGGCCTGTAATTGCAGCGACGTGCGGACGTAAGAATATTGTAGGATAAGTCGTTTTTTATCTGTCGTCAACTCTGAATTCGTCAAATTGCTGATGATTCCGTTATTCGCCACACATAAAGGCCCAAATAGATGATTCCGCGGTGGTAACGGTTGATGATGATGAAAGTCGGCTTCCGGTCAGAGATAACGAAAAAAAACCAGGCATTGGAGATGCGATTGGTCGCGCAGCTGCTAACGCGACTACCAATAAATTCAATTAAGCAGAGATTTAGGCGGCAGAATTTGGCGGTGTGGTGACTACAAGTCTCACCACCTACCTTATTTCCCACAAGGTTTACCTGGCTCTTTCCAAGGCTGCGCTTGTGCTAAACTCGGAACAAACTTGAAGAATTCGATGCAAACATGTTCAATCCATTAACAATCATGATCTTCTATCAATTTCTATCCTTCATGAAGGCCCTTCTTAGCCCAGTCTCTAAGCACTTTCTTCCTGATTTTGCCAGTGCTTGTCTTGGGTAGTTCCTTGACAATTTCAACTTCCCTTGGAACCATGAACTTGCTGATGTTGCTTTGATTTTTGGCCCAAGTTATCAGATCCTGCCCCGCCATGTTTCTCCCCTCCTTCAGAGTAATATATGCTTTAGGTCTCTCCCCCCAATGGGAATCGGGGATAGAGACTACACCGACTTCCAACACGTCGGGATGTTCCACCAACATGCTCTCCAAAGCCACGGAAGAGATGTTTTCACCGCCTATATATGACGTCAGTATTTTCATATTGGAATCGCTGACTTATGGTCATACCTGAGATGATGATGTCCTTGAATCTGTCCAATATCTGAGCGCTGCCGTCTGGATGCCAGACTGCCAAGTCACCGCTATGAAGACCACCTCCAGCAAACAGCTTCTTGGTCGCCTCAGGGTCCTTATAGTAGCCTTTTGTTGTAATGTTGCCGAAGAACACGATCTCGCCGATTTCTTTGCCATCTTTGGCTACATCTATGAGTACGCCTTCTGGCTGCTCTGTCTTGACCACTCGTATGGGGAGACTTGTGATGAAGCCATGTCCCTGTCGTGTCATACGAGCAAACTTTTCTTTTGGTGGCAGATTGTCCCAACTTGGCATCTCATAGCAACAAGTGGCTGGGCCGTATGTCTCAGTCATACCGTAGACATGCCTAGGTAAGAGGTTTAGCGAAGTCTATGTGATATGTCAATGTCTATATCTCGAATACTTTGCCAAAAACTTACCATTTGTTCAAAGAGATGCGCAGTCGGTGGACTGGCAGCAACCATCACTTTGACTGGAGTGGGCAATCTTGCGGCTTCGGGTGAATTGCATAAAATGGTGTTGACTGTAGGCGCTGCAGAAAAGTGAGTGATGCCTTCTTCCCTAAGAAACCTCCAAATCAAAGGATAGTCAATCTTTCGTAGGCCATAGTGTGTTCCTCTTACAGCACACACGCTCCACGGAAACGTCCAGCCAATAGTATGGAACCTATCGGTGTTAGTCTAAACCATAACCCTATAACTTCAACATAACTTACAAGGGCAAAGTCCAGAGATATCGACATCGTCTGTCACTAAGATTCAGTTCGCCCTCGACAATGTTGGCAAGACAAGCGAGGTAGGCACCTCTGTGGGTGAACATGACTCCTTTGGGTCGCGATGTGGTTCCCGAAGTAAAAGGCAAAGCAATAGTCGCAGTTTCATCAAAACATTGTGTCAACAATCCGTTCCATCCTCGGTTGCCATTTGCGGCGTCAAAGTTTAAGCCTTCAAGCACTGATTCGTCGAACGGGCCGCAGAGTTCACCTTCAATGGCATCGGTATCCTGTCAAATTGTTAGAGCTATCAGTATTCTAAGAATGAATACATTAATATGGCAACATACGGTGTCGATAATAATCTTAGTTTGAGGGTGAGTTTTCTTGTACCCATCCAGCAACCCCACAAATTCCTGGTCTACAACAATAGCCTCCACATCGGCATGATCAAAAATATACGAAATATCATCCGGATTCAACCGATAATTTGCCGGCACAATGACCCCCCCAGCTGCCACAATACCATAAATACTCTCCAGAAACATCGGCGTATTCGGTGCCAATACTCCCACTCTCTTCAGCCCGTTCTTTATCAAGTAGTAGGCAAGTCCGCGCGCCCTGTCGGCAAAATTTTGGTAGGAGCGGCGAAGCAGCTTGCCGTTGCTGGTAATGTGGACGATGGCTTCAGTATCGGGCTCGATGGATGAGGCGCGGGGAAGGAAGAATGTGGGCGAGAGGGCGTGGAGGTGGAAGTTGTGGGCGTATTCCGGCGGGGTGGTGGCAGCGGCTGGGGAGGGCCGGAGGTGATTGAGGATGCAGCCGAGGCGCTCGGAGAAGGGAGACATGGTGTTAGTGATGATGATGTTGGAATTATTTGTATGGAAGGTGCGTGAACTACTGGTGAAAGATAGGGATCTGAGATTTGCTGAGATTTTGTAAGATTTCAGGCTGAAATGAAATCTGAGGAGGATGGGTGTGCGGAATTGGAGATTGAGGCAAAGGGAAGAACCCGATAGAGACAATGGAGTTGGATGTGGAGGCAACCAAGCTTAGAGCTTGGATTGGACCCCAAATGTCTGGAAGCATTTTACCGACATGTAGATATAAAGTGAATGAAAGAGAGATGAATTAGATTGATAAGTATTCTCTAAAACAACCACGTTGGCAGACATGTGAATACCACACCATCGTCGGAGTCACGAAAGAAACAAACTTTAGGACAACTGAAATCTAGCAGTTATCGAAACTACTGCCGCCAGCTGTTCTTCACACTCAATATCTCAACCACAAAACAACGCCATAAAAATACCCCACCAAGCTCTACCAGGCCCCACTACTCCCGCTCCGATGCAGCCCACCCACACCGGAAACATTAACGGCGCCCTCATATCCGGGGCTCTACCCGCTTGCTGCGTCAATATATGGAGCATTCACAACATTGTACTTTGGGTTCGGGTAGTGGAGACGGATGTGCACCTTTTTTTCTGCTGGCTGCAACGCTGCGTGCATTGTGGGTACTCCAATATTGCCCCATTCGGAGAAAGTGTGGGCCAGGAAAGAGGTTGTGTGTAAATGTATCGGGGTTTTGGTTAAGGCCGACACAAATATTAAAAATGTGATTCCTTAACCAAAGGCCATGCAGGAGTCTGCATCTGCGTGACCAGTTTTTGTTACATTTCCAACAAAAACTACTTGGTTCAAAAGTGCATATTTGACACAAAAATCTTCTAATATACTTTTCACATAATTCTATCAAGTCTGTAGACAAAGTGTACATGAAGATGTCAATGCCACAGAGATAACTAGCTTAATTAACCCTAAAACTCACAACCCTGTATTCTCTTTTCTCATCGTCACTGACGCGTCGGCTACATTCAGCAGAGCCCTGACAAGGGTCTAAGTGGCCCACGGCCAACCAGATAATGTCATTTCAACTACCATGAGCCTTCTCACAAGACCAATATCTCCGTTCATCCACCATTACCATACGTAGACCCTTATCCTACTGCCAATTACCATCCATCTCCAACTCCCTTGTCTGACCAGTACCCGTCGCCTCCTCGCCTCCCCTTTCACTACCTTGACACCCACCATGGCCCGCAAACGTGCCGCCACCACAACGGAAATAACCCCAGACGAACCCAAGCGGCGGATGTCTTCCCGTCTTCGCGGGGTCGCTGCGCCAGTACCTGAAGGATCTGCTCCTGTCTCTGACCGGGCCCGAAAAGGGCAAGAAGAACCACTCATATCGGAAGGGTCCGAAGAAGAGGTAAAAACGGAAAATCCGAGGACAACGACGGCAGGTAAGAAGAGGGTAAAGTCTTCTAAGGAAGGGGGAAGGCTGGTGACGGCAGAAAAGAAGCAAGCGGCGATTCCAGAGAGTGATGACAATGAGGATCCGGATACGTTGCCGGATATCAACCCCGAGGTCGAAAGACACGAGGGCGAGTGGTATTGGCTTATGAAAGCGGAGCCGGAGACCCGGTATGAAAATGGCATTGACGTGAAATTCTCCATTGATGACTTAAGGGCAAAGGCCAAGCCTGAGCCCTGGGATGGTATTAGAAATTACGCCGGTACGTTGGTCCTTTAGAAAAGTTTTTGATTATAAGTGCATCGAGCTAACTTGCCTCACAGCCCGCAACAACTTAAAGGCCATGAATCATGGCGACAAGGCCTTCTTCTATCACTCCAACACTAAAGAACCAGGCATAGTCGGCATCATGGAAATCATCAAAGAATACTCCGAAGACGGTAATTATCTCCCTCATTTTTCTAGATAACATCAAAGAAGCTAACCATTTCTTCTTCAAGTGTCGGCCCGCCGCCCTGGCACCGCCTATTATGACTCTAAATCTACACGCGAAAAACCCATCTGGGGCCTCGTGCACGTCCGCTTCGTCAAAAAATTCGTCGTGCCCATTAGCCTGCAGGAGCTTAAGGCGCTTGGGACTGAGGGGAAGTTGCCTGAGATGCAGATGTTGAAGCAGTCACGGTTGTCGGTGAGCAAGGTGGGAAGGAAGGACTTTAGGTTTCTGTGTGAGTTGGCGGATCGGAAGGCTAAGGAGGCCGGGCTGGAGCATGAGACTTGAGATTTAGAGAGGGAGACATTTGTGGTATAGAGTTGATTATTGTGATTTACATAAGGTTGGATTCTAATGACATAGATACATTATTGCTGGCAGCACAGCATGGCGACTTTATTCTTGTTTTCATCCTACTGGTCAGTGCGATTCTACGAACTTTGAGTCTATACGTCATTAATGCTTACCTCATTTCCAGCCTCGGTACCAGCAACCATGGGATTCTTCTTCATCAGGCTCTCAAACAACGGCTTCATCATCTTGGCACTCTTCTTGGGATACCGTTTCTGGTCGTCATCATATGCCACAGCAACGACGCCAAATCTAGTCTCATAGCCCTGTTTATCTATATTAGCAACTGTGTAACGCTATAGTTAGTGATATTTATCAGCCAAAGACTCACATCAGCCCACTCAAAGTTATCCATCAGTGACCAGGCCATATACCCCTTGACACTAACGCCATCCTCCGCCACCGCCTTGGCCATAGCTTTGATATACGAGTCAAAATACTTGACCCTAAAGCTGTCGTTGACCATCTTTTTGATCTCCAGCTTGTTCTCCCCCTTCACTGACGTCCCGTTCTCCGTCACATATATCTCAGGCTTATTATACCTCTTCGAAATCCAATTCAACAGGTTCCGGAACCCCTGAGGATGCGGCCGTAGCCAAACCGACTGCGTCTCCTCCCCGATACACTTGCCCTGCTTATTCAAAAATGACACATCCAAGTGACCCGAAAAGTCCTCTGGCGACGGCTCGCCCTCCTTATGCTTGACATAGTTGGTCGTGTAATGATTCATCCCGTAAAAGTCATTCGACCCAAGCACCAACGTCCGCTCCTCCTCGGTAAACTCCGGCAGCCGGTCGCCCAGCTGCTTCTTCATCGATTCGGGATACCCCCCAAAGTAAATCGGATCGGCAAACCACCCGATTGAAAACTCAATCCGCCGCTCCGCCGCCTCAACATCTCGCGGGTCCTTCTCGTCAAACGGATATGTGGCATCCCCGTTCAACGTAATCCCAATTACCCCGCCGGCCGCCCCTTTGTACTTGTCCCGGTACAACCTAACGGCGCGCCCGTGGGCAACGAGCATGTTATGTCCGGCAATCCACGGCTCGGTAGCTGAGTTGCCCACAGGCGACTTGCTGCGGTCTGAGGTGCGCCCGGGGGCAAAGACGCCGACGCTATAGCCGAGGATTGCGGAGCAAAAGGGCTCGTTAAAGGTGATCCAGTGCTTGACCTTGGGCATGGCTTCGAAGCAGACCTTGGCGTAGTGTTCAAAGTCGAGCGGGAACTCGACACGGTTCAGAAGGCCGCCATAGCGCTGGTTAAGTTCCTCAGGGAGATCCCAGTGGAAAAGAGTGACAAAGGGGATGATGCCAGCCTCTAAAAGATCATCGATAAATTTGACGTAGTGGTCGATGCCCTTTTGGTTGATGGGGTCGTTGCGGCTGCCTAGGGGGATGATGCGCGACCAGCTGATGGAGAAGCGGTAGGATTTAGCGCCGAGGGATTTCAAAAGGTCGATGTCGGCAGCAGTGCGCTTGTACGAGTCGCAGGCTACGGCGCCGGAGGAACCGTCGGCGATCTTGCCGGGCTGGGCGCAAAAAGTATCCCAGATGGAAGGGCCACGACCGTCGACGTCGACAGAACCCTCAATTTGGTAGCTTGTAAGGGTTAGTGGGTGTGGTGAGCAAGGGATGGGGTTGAAAAATAGGGAACTGACGCTGCGGTGGCATAACCCCAGAGGAAATCGTTGGGGAGAGACATTTTTGGTTTGGATGGTTGTGATGAGTTTTTCAGATATGGTTTGCGGAAAATAAAAAGGTATTATGGGGTATACAAAAGGAAAACGAAAATAAAAAAGGATTATGAATATTTATAGATCGGCATGGGGGCGGGGAAGCTTGTGATCTTGGAGAAGCGCCGGAACCCTGTCACCGCCGGAGTTTTGGTGATGGCGGTGTATTGAGATCCTGCGGCTGCAGGTTGTAGACAACACTAGCCATCTTTAGGTGTAGTCTTGGGTATTTTTAAGTAATTATGTGAGGGTTAGTGTCTATTACTGTGAATCTTTGGGCCGTGAAGATGATAATTGTGAAGTGAAAAAAAAAACCAATGTGTTCTTGATAAGTCAGATCTTTAAAGCGGAATCCGAATATAAATACAATGCTGGGCCATTTACCATCAATAATACAACACAACAACGACATTGGCGCCATTTATACGAGCCTGCCTTGGGACCTTGTAATCGGTTGCTGTAACCTGCACGCACAGTCCAGTACCGCAAAAAGGGCAAAAAAAACAATTTCTTTTCCTTTTAGATAAGGTTTTTGGCTTCAAAGTTGGATACACCTTCACCTAAACGACACAGAAAATGTATGCAAAAGTAACTACCATAACATCATTACACATTGGTATTGACTCTATGAGTATCTGCAAGATTATAATCTGGTCTCATGATATGTAATGTGTTGACCAACAGTACTGAAGTTCATCTTGTGGGAGTGATATCCAATATCACCATCACCACCTCAAGGTTTCCACTCTGTCCAGTCCTGTCTCTTGATCCAGTCCTCCAGTGGAGTCATTGGGCACTCAATGCCAGCCTAAAAGCACATCACCACTTGTTAGCATCTCTCCTTCAACCCCTACTACAACACCAACAACATACCTTAACAAGATCCTCCGCATACAATAACTCCATTGCCCCATCATACCCCGGCTCCGAACTATACGCAAACATATCCTCCACTTCCTCCCCCAACATCTCATCCTCCGCTGCCGCGACCATCTCCGCCCGATCACACTGCCGGTACGACGCGGGTACCCCCGTCACTCGGCTCCAGGTGTCGATCCACTCGGGCCACGTGCACACGGTGCCAGCGGCCATGTAGTCCTTGCCGTGGGGCATCTGGTAAACGGCGTAGGTGAAGTTGCCCATGTCTTCGCTGGGGATGAGATGGGGTTGAGGTTTGGTGGGGGAAGTGGTGAAAGCCATTTCAATGGTGCCGTCAGATTTCTGTAAAATGGTTATTTTACTGGTTAGTATATTGCTTTTTATTATTATTATTCTTTTTATTTATTGTTTGGTTAGGCGAGGTCTTGGCGGGAGAGGAAGTAACCGAGAAGGTCCTGGATTGGCAGGTGGGGAGCCTCAGATTGGAAGAACCCGGAAGGACGCCGAACGATTTGGGGTCAGGGATCCAGCCCACTGACGACATCCCAATAACGGTTATTTGATAAAACTGAATTTCGCCTATAAACATATATGGACCTACCTTGCCGAGCCACGACTTGGGCAGAATCTGGAAACTAGTGTAAAAGTACCCCGTCTGAATACACGACATCTTAGCCGCCAATGCCGGATGATTCTCCCGCACATAGTACGGATATACATCAGCCTTAGCATCAAAATGATACAACTTGTCAAACTTGCCCCTCGAGCATCTCCCCGCATGACTCAACGTCGATACCAAAAAACCATTCCCATCCAAACTCCCCACCGTCGCCGCCGCCGCCTCCACAATATTCCGCCCCTGCACCACCTCCACCTCATATGCATACCGCCGGCACGTGATGCCTGCCACCGCCGCCTCGGCGCGCCCCTTGAAAAAGGGCTCCCAGAACTGTGTGACTGAAAAGATGACGTTGGCGCCGGCAAAGGGCTTGTAGAGGGTGGTGACGTCGTTAAGGTCAACGGGGATGACGTCAGCGCCGAGGGCAGAGAGGGCGAGGGCGGCAGGGGAGGTAGGGTTGCGGCAGAGGGCGCGGACGTGGAAGCCGGCTTGGAGGAAGCGCCGGGCGACGGAACCGCCTTGGTTGCCGGTGGCGCCGACAACGACGGCGAGTTTGGTGGAGACCATTTTATGTGTGTTCTGTGATGGAGAGAGATGGGTTACTATGTAGAAAGAGAATAAGTAGGAAAAGAAAGAGTATAGAGTAGAGAATGGATGGCGGAGTGAAGTGGGAAGGATGATATAGATGAACAAGTGCCGGGTTCGGCGGCTTTTATAGCGCTTCCAGAAGCCTCATCACCCCATGTTTCTTGGCTCCCAAGAACAAAAAGAATAATACGTGGATTATCTTGTTCTTGAGACCAGCACAATATGGGAAGGTGACAGCTAACTCAGGATCAAGCTACTTGACTTGCCTTGAACCGGGGGTGTGAGTCTCCCGCCGCTATGATCACCGGGCCCCGGAACCCTGGATACACACACAAAAAAGAGAGAGAGAAAAAAAAAGACAACGAGAATCTTGAATATGACAGAGCATGACGTGGATCTGCCGGACAGGCTCAAGGATATTATAAAGACTGGGCCGAGGAAGGAGTGACGTTGCGTGTCAAGGAGAAAGAGGGGGGAGGGGGTGGTGTGAGCCTACATGAGCCTGGAAGACAATTTGAAATGGAATATAAAATGGGTTGATGTGGTTGGTAATCCCTAAGAAGGACGCTGACTGATAAACGTATCCGACCGGCGATCAAAGCTCTGGTAGCCATCGTCATGTCGTCAGCCCATAATGACCGTCGTGGTCATATCATGCCGCATCTGGCAATAGCACCCGGCATTCTGGTACCTGTTCTCCCTCTTTTTTTTCTCTCTTTATCACTAAATGAAAAAAAAAATCTCCAAGCACAGTCCTCCAATATACTTGGACATGCGTGCATACATACATACATATCGTGAGGATCCTTCCGTAGCGACCAGCCCAGGCCCCACACCTCCGCCTCCACTTCCACTTCTACCAAACAACAACAACAACTACTACTACTACTACATCCTCATGATCCTCCTCATCACCTTCAACTTCAGACACACCCTCTTCTTTAACCAGAAACAAAGTTAAAAAAAAATTATTTTCCCCTCGCCTGTCCCCGTCCACCCACAATCCCTATCCCCGGTCACCTCTTCATAATTCCAACTGCCTTCCCCGTCAAGAAAGTCCGCCTCTTCCGGAATAGCGGTGCTAAGAAGGGGGCTGGAAAAGAGGAAGGAGGAAGAAAGGGAGGAAGGAAGGAAGGAAGGAAAACGGTGGAAAGACATGAACTTTTTTTTCGTTGTCTTTGGATAAGTAACTATGTATTGAGTATGCATGGTGGTTGCAGAGATGGAGGGCTCAAGTGGCAGTTTAGTGGATGATCAGTGGGTAAACGAATGTGTAGAAAAAAAAACGGCACGGTGGTGAAGAAAATCATGGGACAAAGTGATATTACAGTGCGGGTGGAGGATTGTTAGTCCCGGAGTTATCCATCCGAGCACACACAAGTATCTCCGTCTATGATAAGCTGTATCCGAGTTTCTGGGCCCCATCTTTCTCTCATAGACATAGATACAGCTAGTTCCCTTGGGCCATGTCCATCTTACAGACACAATCATCACATCACCCTCTTCAAAATCCATCCGAATTCTTCATGAAGATAATCCCAATTCATGCATCTCCTACGGGGTCACAAACCCACCCACCATTACCATAGTCAAGCCCCTGGCCTCTATATGTACAGCCAAAAAGAAAAAGGATATGCAAACTCCCAGAACCCCGGAGTCACTCGACCACGAACCTCCAAAAAGGATCAAAAAAATTCATGCCCACATCCACTGTTACATCAAAGCCTTCTGCATGCAGACCGTCTACATTGTGATTGCATGTGTCCAATCCATCTTGTTGGTCCGAGGCTAGCCAGGTATCATGTTAACTTCGTCAGTTACATAACCCTAATATGGCATGTAGTATACTTACTGTAGAAGAATTATTAAATCACAAACACAACAATCCAGGTTCTTTGAAAGATTATTGAGAGAATGGAAAGCTGTTTGCATTAAGCCCATGACCATCTACTATTCACCACACACCTACCCCCACCAC
>JABFIG010000287.1:0-20992 GCA_017139545.1 Ambrosiella cleistominuta | reverse complement strand
CTAACCCTAACCCTAACCCTAACCCTAACCCTAACCCTAACCCTAACCCTAACCACGCAAGATTTGTATATTGACGGGTAATATTGAGAAAACGTTTAGTATCTTCACTATCTTAAAGTATCAAATTTCGGTGATAGAAGTATGAGTATGACAAAGGTATTATAACATGATCCTTCAATTCAGAGAAGTCTACATTTTTCATCATGCCACACCACTGTCATTAGTCAGTATCTGAGAGAAGAAAATGGCCAGGAATTATTCATCTGTTGCATTTTTTTGAGTAACGTTATTCATAAGGGAGTGAGATGCTCCAATCTTGTTAACCTGAAGGTTGGACATGACGAAGTCCTGGCTAATAATGTTTCTAAGAGCAGGCATGTTGTGAAAAAGTGCGTTGAATTGAATGTCAATATAAAGAAAAAAAGAAACTCGTATACGCACTATCCCTCCAGCAACTCCCGGATATCCTCAATCCTCGCCACCTTCTTCTCTTCCTCCCCCATCATCCCCAAACTACTTGCAATAAACTTCTTCCTCTCCTGCACCCTCAGCATCCTCCCCTCCACACTTCCCTTCACGATAAATCGATAGACCCTCACCTCCTCCGTCTGCCCCATGCGGTGCACCCGGTCAATCGCCTGCGCCTCCACCGCATACGACCACCATGGATCCATCATGTACACGGCCCGCGCACATGTCAGATTCAACCCAACGCCACCAGCTTTGAGCGACAAGAGGAGCACGGTGAATCTGGGCGTTGTTGAGAAAGATGTGAGCACGGAAGCTCGTTGCTTCTGCGCGAGGGTGCCGTCGAGGCGGAGGAACAGGATGTTGGCTCGGGTAAGCGACGGTTCAATTATGGAGAGAAAGGATGTGAACTGAGAGAATACAACGACTTTGGCTGCAGGATGTATCTTGCGGAACTCTCGCAGATGCGCAATCAACTTCATGACCTTGGACGACGAATCATGGGCCCCAAGTCTCTGTAACAAGATCCTCTCCTTGCCGTCTCCCTCTACTTCGTCATATCTCACCACTTCGTACACTTGCCGCATCTCAATTTCTTTCCTGCAGTTAAAACACCTCGGCACCTTGCCCTTGTCAGTCTCCCGCTTCAGATATTCTACCATGCACCCCTTACACGCCGAGTGCCAACACCCCGTGACCGTCTGCTCTTCCATTGGCTCTTCGGCGCATATCGGACACTCCATGTCTCCACCCTTTTTGATCTCATTCAGAGCATTGACGCCAAACGACTTCTTAACATCAACGGCGCCCTCCTTGTCAACCGACTCTTCAAACTTGGACATGAGAGAATCAAGATCAACATCATCGCCCATCCCGTCAATTTCATCCCGCGCTTTCTTGTCAGCCTCGGCCTCAGAAATCACCGACTGATTTCGGATCAATTTGGGATGGCAACACACCTGCCGCAGCCGCGTGATCTGCGCAAAGATGCTCGAATATGCCCGGCCCACAGTCCCCCGCTCCTCATTCTCCTTCAAAGATGACTGCACACGCGCCAGAACATGGTCATAGACTGCCCTCTCATTCTCAGAAAGGTCGACCTCCACAATCTCCACCTTCTTCAGCGGCAACGGGACCAGCGGATCTCCACTCGGCGTTTTCATATCCTTTGTCCTCCGCATGACCAGTGGTTCCAGCACAGTCTGCACGACATCCAACGCCTTGACAAAGTTCCTCGCTTCAAAGGGCAGCGTGATGAAGGTTCGCCAATAAGCGAAGGAGTTCCAGGGTTCAACACCCAAAAATTTGACCAAGCTAAACAGATCTTCCAACCTGTTGACAACGGGAGTCCCCGTCAGCGCCCAGCGGTGGTCGGCTTCCAGGACATAGCAAGCCGTTGCCGTCTTGCTCGACCGATTCTTGATTGTGTGTGCTTCGTCCAGGATCACTCTAAAAAAGCGGCAGGCAAACAGCCCATTGTGATAGGTCCTATCGCCATTGCGGGCCACAATTGCCGAGAACTCACTCAGCACGACACCGTACGAAGTGATAACGATGTCGGGTGCCGCCGCCGATTGACAAAGAGCCTGCAAATTCGTAGATTTATCATTTCCGTAATAAATCATGGCTCTCAGTGACCCATCCTTGGAAGCCTTCAGGGCTTCTGAGTACCACTGTGATAAGAGAGACAGCGGGGCAACAACCAATGTAGTATGTGGGGCCGGTTGGACGGGATCCTTCCGCCCCGCCATGATGTCAAAGATGTTGTCTGCGTCGTACGCTGTTTTGACTGAAGAAACATCAACAACTGGTGCATCTAGAGGCCGCTCCTTGTAGAACGGCCGATGACTATGCACCAGACTTAGCATCTGAATCGTCTTACCAAGACCCATCTCATCAGCCAAAATTCCGCCCCGACAGCCGCCCTCTTGCGCCGGGAATTCTAGGCTCATCTCGCCCGAGTACGGGTTGACGTAGAACTCCTCCACGCCATCAACAACAGGAACGTCCTTCTCATTATCATCTTTTCGCGGGAACCTATACCTTTCCCACAACGGATGCAATGACTTGCCTCGGGGTCCTTCCTCCGCTTTTTCCCGGGCTAACATCCAATACAGCGATTGTTTTTGGTATCCTCGGAGACTCAACGCAAAAGTCTCCGCTGGCTCGGCTTCTGGTGTTGAGAAGTCAAACGACTGGGCCTTGGCGTACAGAGCATCCAACTGCCCCTGCTCCAGTTCCATGCCATCCTCCTCCTCTTTCTCTCCCCCTTGGGTCGGTGTTGCGATCCCGGATGACCCCTCCTTCTTCTTTTGCTCATCCAACTCCGCTGCCGCTAGCAGATTCTCTCTCTGTTTCCGAATATCCTCTTCCGACTCTCTGTCGCCGCCACCTCCTCGTGCTACCGGTAACAAATTCACCTCCTTGAACAATTTTACCAGTGCCACCTGCCGCATCCGCAGTTCGCGCTCCGTGCCCGTTTCTTCCTGCTCTTGGACTCCAAGGCCTTTTGGGACACCACCTTCTTTGACTGTGACCTCAAAAGCACTGTCGAGAAGCTCCGCTTTCAATTGGAGAAAGATGGTGTCATTTGTCCGTAGTCGCTCCGGTGCATACACAACGAACCCTTCAAATCTTGCCATGCCCTGGTCCATAAGCACAGTCATCCACCCTGCAGCCTCTTTAGCAATGCGGCCGACTTCCATCCCACTCTTGGTGACAAATCGGACCATGACATCCGACTTATTCCCTTTTGTCCTCCCCACCATCTTAGCACTCTTTTGGCGTTCGATGATGACAGCCTCTCCGTATTTAACTAGATGCGTGCCGCTCCTCGTTGCCCACCCCTCAACACCAAAAACCCCGAGATATCTCCCCTTCAGATCTTTTCCATCTTTTTTTCTCTCTGGCAACTCCTTGAAGATTGATGCTGCGATGCTGTCTGTCTTGGCAATAATTGCTGCCTTCTTCTGCTGCGCCTCCAACCGCCGCCATGTCCCATCAAAGAACATGTTGACTGCTAGCTCCAAGTCCTGCCCATAGTGTGACTTGAGTAGTTGCAACGTCGATCTTTTGACTTTTTGCCCGACAAAAGCTTCAAAGGTTGCTTCGTCAAAGGCAATGGGCTCTGGATTGATCTCCGGTTTTGGTTCCGGGGGTGCCGGTGCAGGCACTGGTGTTTGGGTCGGTAGAGCGGGATTCGTTCCTGATGGTGACTCCACTATGGCCACTTCTGCTTCCGCCATAGCCTCCGACACAAACATAAAATCATCATCATCAAAATCGTGATCGTAATTATCCTCAAATTCTTCTGCCAGTCGCTTGATTCCCTTTTTGGTGTCTCCTGCCGAAATCGACTGTAAAAGTTCTTCTGTTTTAACTCGGGGTGCTGCCACCACTGCAGGGGCCGACTCAACGGGTACCCTCTGTGTCAAAAAACGGTCCCCCAAAGGCATTGCATTGCCGATAGTCTCCACTGGTGAAACAAGGCCTTTCTGTATTCGTATCGATTCGACGTTCTCCGACTTGACCTGGGTAGCTATTGTGGCTGACGTTGAGGCTGGCCGGGTAGCCCTTTTCGTCAGGAAAACGTTGCGTGGCGAAGGTTTCTCCGGTTCCACGGGAAGAATATCAGTCTTTCGTCGTAATGGGGCGAGATAGGACTCGGTGGAATCAATGGTGTCTTCAATTTTGGCCCGTTTCGGTGGTGGTTGGGGGAACTCGGACATTGTGTTGTTTTGTGTATGTGTTTTTGTTTGTATATCAATTCGTCTGCTCTCGTTTTCATTTCAAATAGACTAGTTTATTGACAAAGAGAAACCGCACGGAAAACTTGACAATTGAAAACTATAGTTTGCATTGTTCTGCGTTCCGAGTCCATGTGTCGTTTACTGCTTACCTAATGTTGTCTAGGGCTGATAGGGTTGCAAGCATGTAAGCTTCCATCGCGCAGGGAAGGATTCCGCTTGCGCACCTACGCGTAGCACTTTGCGCGTGGTCACGTGGGTTTTGAGTTGTTTATCAAACCCTAGGTCTTTATAACCCTACCGTGAATTATTCGCAAAAGTGTTAGCTAAGATAATAGAAGGCAATGAGAACGATAGAAAGGTTGTGTCTCATAATCTGCTTATAATACATGTTTCTGTAATATTTGTCCTATATTTGATGAGACCTTGGAACAGGCAAGGCATACAAACCATCTCCTCATCAAATCATCTCTTTCCTTGATGCCCTCCAAACTCTCCAGGGCGTCTTCCAACTGGCTCCCATCAAAAATGGATCGAAATCTACCTTTTCCAAGCCCTCTAGATACTCACCTGCCGCTACTCCTTCTAGATACACCGGCCATCCCCTCCGTAGGCTCTTCCAGACCATTCTCTTGTCCATTTCTTCAACCAGTGTCTTTTGTGGATCGTCAAAGTCGCAGTCGTGTCCGTCACCGGCTCCTGCTTTCAGAGACGTGATCATTTGCCTGGCAATCATCAAATGATCGTTCGCCCTCGTCGCCACATCAAAGACCACATCTCGTAGCCCTCTTGCTTTCCCGAACATTCTGAAAACCTCTGACTCCCTAACACCATGATTTCCCATGATATCCAATGGTAACAACAACGACCTTTCCCTTTGACTTGGCCCACTCGCCAAAACTGGGACACCTCTCAAAATTGCCACTAGCCCAATTGCCTTTCCAATGTGTGAGGCAAGGTGGTCACCTGTGCCGTTGGGGACACCACAGGCAGAGAGAACAGAGTACATGATTCCGGCGTACGTTTTCTCGGCTGTTTCTTCAGCAGTAGCGAGGGAAGGAATTGGGCGGTTGTGTGCAAGGTCACCACGGGCCTTGACAAGGCGAGTGATCCAGAATTTCAACATGCTTTCAGAATTGTAATTGTTGGAGCGGAGGATCGAGAGGGTATGATGGAGAAGGAGACATATCGGTTCTCTAGGAGGGTTTCCAGAAAATGTTTCTTTGATGGAATCAATCCAAAAAGAGGTTCGGAGATCTCGCAATTGTGGTGTGTGAACTATTTCAGGCATGCGCAATAGCTCAAGATTCAAGGTACGGAGGGCCATGTACAAGTTCCGAGGGACCGGAGCAAAGAACTTGCTGACCAGAAGGGAGTTCCGGTCACCTTGACTATAGAATGTCAGACGTTTCGTTACCATTATCATCGTTAAAGTCCAAGGACGACTCACAATAATTGAGACTCACAGTAATTACGGGCCTTTTGTATGTCAGGTGGTGGAGTTGTTGACAATATCCGCATAGTGACTTTGGCTACTGAGGCCGGTAACATAGGTCTTGCGACCATTGGTACCTTGAGATTCATTGTATTACTCAGAAATTATCTATCCCACACAGATTGCACTTCTCCCGTCCCCCAAAGTAATTTGACAATACTCTTTCCAACTCTATATTTTTATCATTAAACCCTGGTCCCTCATTGACCAATCCCATTTACCCCTGTCCAATCCATCCCGCAGTGAGCTTGACCCCAACCTAGAGTCACGTGCTACTAACTTAGGGTCTACCGAAAAATTAGGTGGGAGTTATGATCATGACGTTGATAATAAAAACGAAATGTTGATTCCGGATATTAGTGGCGACGAAGAAAACGGCAGGTAAAATGTTGTATGAAATGATTGGAATTGTGAGTATTCTTCTTGTAATAGAAATACGCTTATTAGTTTGTACTAACAGACATAGATCCGGCCCGGCAAACTTGCCGAGGTGAGAGAGTAAGTCCTCCCCGATCATACCGACGACACCGACGACAGCATTGATACTACTACCCGACACTCTCTATAA
This sequence comes from Ambrosiella cleistominuta, assembly GCA_017139545.1. Classification (NCBI taxonomy): domain Eukaryota; kingdom Fungi; phylum Ascomycota; class Sordariomycetes; order Microascales; family Ceratocystidaceae; genus Ambrosiella; species Ambrosiella cleistominuta. The sequence continues at coordinate 14,715 of JABFIG010000287.1, read as the reverse complement.
CAACGAAGAAAACAAGAAGTTCAAAACCCCACAAACTAACTCTCGCTCCAAGAATCGCCCTCGCTGTCGGCCAACTCGTCCTCAACAACAACGGCGTCATCCGCTCCCTCGCCAACTGGGGCGTCTACGATCTCCCTAACCCGGTTGTCCGCCATCAAATCCAACACCGTCAGGGCCACTACTTTGTCATGCGTTATGATGCTGCGCCGGCGATTCATGAGCAGATTCGGACGACTATGCGATTGGATCCGAGAGTAGTGAGAAGTGCGCATGTTAGGTTGGGGGATGGCACTTTGCGGAGTTTGGTGGGGTATGGAGCGGTTAAGTGGAAGAGCGATGGGGAGTAGGGAAAGGGAGACCGATAGATTTCAAATGCAAGGTGAAATAAGGTTATAGTGGACATGTATGATATATCTTATGTATGATTAAATTTTGGAATGGATTGGTTAGTCGTTTCTGTAATGAATGTATATTAATTCAATAAGTCCTGATATCAAGATGGACATGCGACTCCGCAATGATATGTACTGCCCGGTAACTTTTAGCTGTCTGGGCCCCCACCACGTCCTCCTTTCATTTACTCGTCATCCTCTTCTTCGTCCTCAGACTTATCCACAATTCCAAACTTGGCCTTGGACCATTCAGCAAATGCATCAATAACCCCAGGCCATGCCGCCTCCTCATCCCAAAACCTCAACCTCTCGTCCCCCCTCGACAAGATGGCAAACTCAAATGTCTGGTTCCACATATCCTTATTCACACTCTTACCGTGTTCCTTTTGAACAAACTCTATCCAAGCTGAGAGCCAATCCCTCCCCATGGCCTCTCCCCGCCATTCCCATCCCGGCTTCACAAACAATACCTGCCAAAAGGTCACCGCCGTGGCCAAGTCCAGGGCCTTTTGGTCCTGCTCGCGCCCTGTGACAAAGGCATGTCTGTACACTTCTCTAAACACAGAAATGTTATCAGCAAGCACGGCAGTGGCCCGAGCGAGATACTCGGCTTGTTGTTGGAGGGTATAGAGAGGGGTATTCGTCCAAGCTTTGTAAAAGGCGGCGCGGGGCAGCGAAGTGAGACCCGGGGCTTGCAGATGGAAAAGTGCGACGAATAGAGAGGCGTCTTCGAGATTGATGTTGAGTGAGGTGTAGTATGCAAGGCAGGAGTCCATGTTCAAGGTGTCGCCTTCGGCTTCGCCGGTTGCTAGGAAAGAGCGGAGGGGTTAGTCAAATCATTCAAGATGGAAATGCCAGAGGTAACTGAGCTCACTTCTGAGGGAGTTAAATAGGTCTCTGAGTTGGTCAGGGGCGTGGACGGGACCATAACAACCATTACCCCTCTCTCTTTTCCATCTGGGGGGGGGGGGCGGTTAGCCAATTTCGATTCCAAACGATAATTGTGTTTCAGCATCACGGTCTCTCCGGACCTTTTCTTTCCAAACTGATACTCGGGATCTCCATCTACCGTCTGCTGTGAAACCCGTCGTTTGAGCTGATTCGATAATTTCTTGGGCATTTTGATGATATACAATCACCGACTGTGAGATAAACAGTCATCGCGACCACAAGGCTTGACTATGGAAACGCTCGTATCACACACATGCACATGGATACACAAACAACAAAAGATTGTACCAAACTAGCACCTTCCTGAACGATCCATAATCAGACGAAATAAACCCTGACCACAACTAATAGCACATGCGCACAGAAAGAAAAGAAAAAGCACAAGGTTGACTACAAGGGGAATTCCGCTTACCTTGATACCGCTCTCTCCGCGTTGTACCCCTCATCCTGCAACAACTTTGCTGCCGATCTCTGGTCCAACTTTGTCCTCCGGATTAGCTCATCAAGCTGTTCTCGGACATAACTGAGTGATGGCATCACGAGAGAGAAAGACGAACAATGACGTCACGGAGGAGAGGGGGAGGGGGGGATTCAGGGAGGATTGGACAAAGAAAGATACGGATGATCAAGGTGGGGGCCAATGGTGGCACAGATTGGGTCGTGCGATATTGTTGATGGTGTAAAAGGAGAAACAAAGCATGTAATATACCGTAAGTGGTGATGATAAGAGGGAAATGACCTAGAGATAACGGCATACGAGGGGTGGGGTTATGTTCATGAAGTCTGAACTTGCAGGGTCAATATTGATTCAGGTTCGGGTTGAACAGAACAGTGTCTATATTATCACAAGAAGAGACTACAGGGGCTTTCACCAAATGATGAGCAAGCGCAAACTGAGTTCCAACCACTGGAAATACAGTGTCATTGACTTTTGCGCGCTATAAATTTCGGCTCAACGCGCCAAAAAAAAACCACTTTACGCGCCAGCAAGAAATACAAGCAAAAATAAAGAAGCAACCATCCAACAATAGCCACTGGCATCTGACAACCTATTTTTGTTTTCGAATAGTGAGATCTAGATCATTATTGTTTGTGCCAACTTCGTCTTCAATTGTGTCCTGGGGGGAAGATAGCCCGAGAGTTTGTTCCGCGAAACCAATCAATCGAACCTAGATATCACAGCACCTCGAACGAAGCACCCACAGTACCAACTATGGACGATGGTAGCGAGGTCTTATCAGCAGCCAATGTTACGAGTCCATTAACAGGCGTTGTCGTTTGCTGTACTAGTATTGCAGTCTACAATCGAGTGAGTCCTCTTTCCCCATCACTAATCCAGCAAACCAAGAATAGTCACTGACAGTTCTGTCTCTAAAGGAATCGCTCGCACTCACCGTCCAACAACTCGGTGGCGTCCACTGCTACGATCTTACTCCCGATGTCACCCACCTCCTTGTCGGCCACTACGATACTCCCAAATACCGCCATGTTGCCCGCACTCGTCCTGACGTCAAGGCCATGGACGCTGCTTGGATCGACGCTGTTCGAGACGCCTGGCGAGAGGACGCTTTCAACTTTAAAGAAATTGAAGATAAATACGCCTTGAATGTACTTGAAACCCACGGCTTGATCGGGAATACAGGAGCATTAGAAGATCGAGGCCGCTTGAGGATATGTATTAGTGGATTTGATAATCGTAAGTCAACCCCACTTCAGAAAAACCCCACTTTCGATTGAAAGCATAACAGCATACTGACATATTACAGTCAAGGAAAGACAGGCATTGAAGGAACTAATCGAGTCCAAGGGTGCTTATTACTCTCCAGAGCTTACAAAGTCGGTTACCCACCTGATCACGGCGGCACCATCCGGTCGCAAGTATGAAGCTGCTCGGAATTGGGAGATTACAGTAGTGTCTCAGCAGTGGTTACCAGCATGTGTACAACGAGGCATGATTCTAGATGAGAAATACTTTGACCCGCTCATCCCAAAAGAACTCCAAGGAAAGGATGCTTATGTTCCCAGCCAACGGGCACAGATAAAGAGGAAAAGAGGCGAGGTGCCAGTAGAGAAAGTCAAGAAAGTAAGGAAGCTGAGGAAGACAGCTAGCGTTAGATTAGGTGAGCAAACAGCTGCTGTCTGGGATTCACTACTGGGAGTCGCAGCATTAGCGCCCGTGGAAGCTCCCCAAGATTCCTTTGCAGAGCCTGTAATACAGGATGATGCGGATAAACCAGCGGATCAAGTCCCGCCGGTGAAGGCCGAGGAGATCGCCGCCCTTCCAGCCCTGGCTGATAAGCCGGTGGGCATATTTTCAGAGTGTGTCTTCTACATGTCAGGATTCAACCCAGTACAAGAACGCGTTGTTAGAACAACGGTAGAGTCACAGGGAGCAGTGGCCGTGGGTAGTCTTGAGGAGGCTTCGACGTGCCCAGGACCTCCTGACTGCCAGCGCTATATAATTGTCCCCCAAATCCATCCACCCTCGGCTGTCAAAAAGCTACGAAACCAGGCCAATTCTCTAGCAGTGTCTCCTATGGTTGTCACTGAGTTCTTTTTAGAGACCTGCCTCTATACCAAGAAGCTCCTGGACCCCACTAAGAGTATTATCGGTCGTCCATTCCCGGTGTTCCCAATCCCCGAAGCATGTGACATAAAGATCCATGTATCGGGATACACAGGAATTCAACTTCATCACACTATCCAAGCCGTACGCCAGATCGGCGCAGAATACCATGAATTTATGCAAGCTGGTATCACCGACGTCTTAGTTCTGAGGTCAATTCGTGGCGCCCGGAAAGAAAAGGTTGCGCTAGCTTTGAAGTCGGGTATTGATATTGTCAATGGTGACTGGCTGTTTGCCTGTTGTGAGACGGGCATAATGGTGGACAGAAAAGCGTATAGAGAGACGGCATTGGAAACGAGGAGAAATAGCATGGAGAGGAGAGACGATTATGATAAGCAGAAGGTAAATCTGAAACCTGAGCTGAAGAAGTGGGTCTCTGAAACGGCGTTGCGGGGCGGGAGAGATGGACCGGTCTTTGATGTTGAAGTCGGAAAACTGGCCAGGGCCAAGTCGGATATGACGGAGACTCCCAAGGAAAACCATCAGGTCGAACTTCCCAAGGCAAATCTGTCATTCTTGCAGTCTGTGTTGGAGGATGAGGCAGACGACGATGACGAGTTGGTACTGACGAGGCCATTTTCGGATCCACGGGTTCGGAAAATCAATGAAAATCCAGCTTCCAGGCCAATGGAATCTGCAAATTCAGTTGCAAGCACAGGCTCACACTCTGAGGCAAACGCACCTGCAGATCACGCACCGCCAGTCAAATCCACAGCCTCGTCATCCAACAATGACTTATCCTCTTCCTCTTCCCACCAAAAATCATCTGCGGCCTTGAAAAGAGCGTTATCGGCGCAACTGCTAACGCTACTTGACCCGTCGAAACCAAAAATGACAGAGCCACCAAAGCGGAGACCCCGGACGATTATTCGAACCCTGTCTAGAGATCTTGTCGATCTACCTGTGGGGGAAGAACCAATAACGCCGCCACCGATAATTCAACAGGAAGAGGAAGAAATCAGTGTGCCGTCGACACAAGTGGGTGTTTCGGACCCAGAGGGTGCGAGGGTGCGGCGGCAGTTGTTGGGAAAGTTAGGACGGGTGAGGTGTTAGGGTAGGTTAGGGTTGCCATATGTGCAACATAATCAGTGGCGGCTGCGGTGAAGGGAGTAATTAATATATAAGAGTTTGTGGAAGATTGATTGATTTCGTGTTAGATCAGGCGGATGATGATATGGTTGTTTGGCAGACGAGAAAGACAGCGGCAGTGGTTGGGTAAGCGATAGATTGTGTCAGATACATGGTTGGATGATATATATAAAGACAGAACTCGGGTTTGTATGTTGAGCAATTTACGCGAGTTATGATGTCAATGATGTTCTTTTTTAATATCGCCATGAATACTAATATTTTTTTTCTCTTGTGTTTTGTTTTTGTCGGGTTGAATGTATGTGAACAATCAGCTGCGTGTAAGTCCCGTCGATCACCCACCGTTTCACCCCGACCTGTACCGATGGTTGAGACCGAGGGACCCCCCCCCCCCTCCCCCCGGCTTTCTACCGGGACCCTGGATGTGGATAAGGGGAAGGGATAGTAACGTTGAATGGAATGAACTAGAGACAGAGAAGGTGACAGAAACCAGATATCTTCTCTTTCTGATTTGTGTGGATTGGTTATAGGTTATTATATGCTCCCTTTTTTCAAGTCCCACTTTTTATATTAAAAAGACGATACCATGAGCTTGAACGGGTATTTTGAGATTAAAAGGTGGAATGTCACGGAGGAATTTGTGGATGATGGTGACGAGAATGAGGAGAAAAATAGCGACACGGAGAAGAGAGAGAAGCGATGGAGGTGGTTCTCGGTAAGAGGACGCCGAAGTGGAAAGACTTTCCAGACGGGTATCATCGCGGCACAGGCGGTTTCTTCGGTATGTAAAGCGCTGACCGAAGACGGACTCGGCGGGATATCATTACATGTAAGTTTCTTGTCAGTATCGTATCGCCATCTGATCTCATTCCTCGTCTATCTACTGACTATCATCTTTGTTCTTGTCAGACCGTTCACGGCACCATACACTCTGTCCCCAAAGGAGACAGACCACTTGTCTACGAAGTCACCGAGTCATCGGCACCAGCAACGAGACCATTCATCTCTCGCCAAGTCACCGTCAGGCAATCATCAGGCACACAGGACGATTCTGACGGCACCGGCAGCCAATCCTCCACATCCAGCGGGTCCTCGGGATCCTCCTCCAAAGACCCAGTCTTCACTGAAGAGGACATTACAGAACCATTGTCTGAGGCAGTCTACACAGCAACAGTGACATTCCGACAAAAGATGGCACCGGCGGCAAAGTCGGATATCCCAGAGATTTTCCCAGGCGAGCTCAAGATAATTATCAGCGGGCATCTAGAGAGTGGTAAGGGGATTCCGGCGACGAACAAGATGATGGCCAAGATCGAGGTGCCGATGAAATCATTTAACTCGGGGCGGCCGCCAAGTCAGAGGCGCACGTTGACGTTGTACCGGCCGGTGAAGACGCCGGGACATTCTGGTAGCTTCCATTTGTTCGCCTCGACGAACTTCGCGACGGGCCCGGTTAGCTTTTTCCTTCACACGAACGCCGCAGACCTTGAGATATCAACAGACAGCAATTCATCGTCATGGTGGATCTTGGAAGGGATCAAAGGGGATGCATCTAGAAGATTTGTGCGCGTGTGGAGTCCCCGGGGGATTCACGTGGCAACAGCAGTCTTGGAAGAGGACCGGAGGAGATTGAGTCGTTTATGATGGAAGGTTGTTTAATGTGAGGGTTTGTGTAGTTAGTCATGAGATTTTAGCATTGGATGGAGTTTTTTTTTGCATTTGTCATTGGGTATCTTTGTTTTTTTATCTTCCCAATAGGATTGGTCGACTAGCATCTAGAACAAGTAGCACACATCATATGTTGCATTTATGATAAATACAAGTCAAAGTCCAGATAATCCTGAACAGATCCCCGCTTTGGCTTGTTATGTGAGGAAGAAGCAAAAAAAGAACCCGTTTTCTATATGTCGCTTCATAACCCCGCTGCCATATTCTTCTGTCCCATGATTTGCCCGACGCGCGCGATATAACTGTCCATGGTGCCAAACGCGGCCCGTCCCCCCGACGGAGTTACCAAAATCCTATTCCACCCCCGAAGCAAAGATCACCAGACGTCCCTCCCCACTACAGGGATCGAGCCAAATCAATAGTCCGGTCAGGCAAAAAAGCGCATTAGATATGTGAAAGCAACAACTGGTGGAATATTCTGCGGCAGTAATCCCTTTCTTTCATTTGCCTTTCTCGTGTGTCTGCGATTTGACTGATTATCTCCGGATTTAAAAATTTATAGTTGCATTTCTTTCGGGACATGATGTCTATAGCACAGTGGAGCGGAAAGAGTTCAAGTTGACATCGAGAGGGTATTTAATGAAATCATGACGTCATGGGTAGTGGATTGGTTAAAGCACAACCCATCCAAATGTGTAATATGGCACACACCAAATTACGTAGTTGCCTAAACAAAGCTAGAGAAGCAAGATTGATATCTCCCACCTTCTGTTTCAACATGTGTCACAAGAAAAGTTATTTTTACTGTGCAACCAGCGATGCATCAATATTCTTGTAGATTCATCTACGTTTTTCGCCCTTGTGATCGACCGCTGACTTTTACCGTTTAATCAATCAAAATCAACCGATTGGGCAAATCATCTAGCGGAATCTGCAGATTTCAGAATTTGCTAGCGGACAAAGCATAAATCAGGATTCCTCAAGGGATAATAGAGAGAAAATAAAAAATAAAAGCCCAAGCGGAAGCCAAAAATTGCACAGGTCAGAGAAAGAAGCACCGGGCTTCATAGCACGGGAAACAACAAGTTTGCCTGGGAAATCGGGAAACGTCCACTAGCGGAAAAAGCGGCTTTCTTTTTTCTTTTACTTCTTCGAGTCCGACTGGTATGACGACATTCCACAGAGGGGAATCCGAAACCAGACATATCTAGCAACGACAAACGGAAATTCATCGACAACGAGGACGACGACGATCGAACGGGTGCGCCGAGTGAACATCATCGGCGAAATCAACAAGCGCATCTATCAGATTGTCTCAGACAAGACTCATACTCATACGCACGATCTACACATATAACCACTTCTCACACTCACAATGCCGCCCAAACAACTCCATCAAACCCATGCGCCGTCACCCCTCGCCGCCTCCGCCGTCCTTTCACCCATGAATCCACCTGCACCTGCGGCTTCACGGCGCTCGTCAACACTCTGGTCTTTTAGCAACTCGTTGTCCGCGGTTCCGACCAGGATTGTCAGCGCGGAGGCACCCGATGGCCCGGTGGATGCGCCATCGGGAGGGGCGGGAAAGGGGATGACAGTCGAGGGGGCCAAGGAGATGGAGAAAGGGGGGACTACTAAGGATGCGGTAGAAGACGGTAGTGTTGGGGAAAGGATGATGATGAATGGGACTGGGGGCGCGGCGGGACTGGATCCACTTTCGCAGGTAAGTTGGTAACATCGGGGGATTTTTACTTTTCTTTTTTTTTATTCTTTTTTTTCTGAATAGGAAGGGTGGATAATGGGAGCGGATGTCGGGATAGCATTGGCTGATGCCGAGGTTTCGCATTAGGCGCGAGACTAGCTCGTACAGGCTCGGATAATCAGGCGTGAAGCAGTGGAGCTGGTGCAGATGCGCAACTTTTTTATCTTGGAGGACCACCTTCATTTCTTCTTTGTTAATATCGTTTGTTGCAACCAGTAGAACTAACACCGTCATTCCAGCAAATTCTCGCCCGGACAAACACGGAAAATCACTCGTCACAATTGCATGGGCTGTCGATTCCGCATCCACATCTACTCGGTCGATCGAGTACGAAATACGATTCGAGTACTGCACAAGAGGACGTTGCCGGGAGCCACGGGTCCGGCGGGTCGTTGACGAGGTCGCAAACTTTGACACAAAGAAAAGCTGGGCTTGGTGGCATCGGTGGCGGGAACGGAGGCTCGGTGAATCGGTTGTCATTTGACAAGAAAGAAAAGAGGTGTGTATCTGGATGATATGCAAGATCAAAAAAGACCAGCAATACTAACAGCAGCAGACGATCTTCCTCCTTCTTCAATCGCTTCAGCCTCATGTCTCCCCGACGAAAAGAAGGCTCTATAGCCGACTCCGCCTCCATCGCTTCCTTCTCCGCATCTGGTTTCATTCCCCACCACAAAGAGCCTGTCCGCTATGCTCGCGTCCGCAACAATGGGTGCCGTCCCTACAAGGAATTCGGCAACCTGTTTCTCGCACAAGAACTGACCATATCGAGAGATGTGGCCAGGGGAACTTCGGTATCGTCTGTCGCTAGTGTCGATGGGTCAACTGGATCGAGGATTGTCGAGAGGGAAAAGGGTACCTTGACGGAGCACAAAGGCGCCATTTGGTGCATGGAGTTTTCACCAGATGGTAGGTATTTTGCCGCAGCTGGACAGGATGGAGTGGTCAGGGTTTACTCGGTCTTGCAAACTTCTGAACAGAGACTGGCCGAAGAAGATTCTACGCCGGATCCATCCGGAGGGACCAAGCTACGAGCTCCCGTGTTTAGCTCTACGCCCATTAGATCATACACCGGGCATATCGGAGAGGTTCTTGATCTCACGTGGTCTAAGAACAACTTCCTCTTGTCCAGTAGTATGGACAAGACGGTGCGCTTGTGGCATCTGGACTACGGGGACAACCTGTGTGTTTTCCGGCATGGAGATTTTGTTACGAGCATTGCCTTCCATCCCACTGACGACCGTTTCTTTCTAGCGGGATCGCTGGACTCCGTGTTGAGACTGTGGAGTATTCCTGACAAGGCCGTAGCGTACGAAGCAACGACTAAAGACATCATTACAGCGGTGACATTCGCACCGGATGGTAAGACGGCTATCGCCGGGCTACTGACAGGGCTATGCGTCTTTTATGAGACGGAGAGACTCAAGCTGCTAAAGGAAATGGCGGTCAGATCATCAAGAGGCAAGAATTCAAAAGGGAGCAAGATTACGGGCATCGAGGCCAAGGTGGATAAGGATGGGCAGGACGTTAGTTTGTTGATTACCAGTAATGATTCTCGGATCCGCCAATACAGTATGGCGACCAAGACAGTTACAGGCAAGATTAAGGGGCACACGAATAACTCATCGCAGATTCACGCTCGCAGTTCCGATGATGGGCGGTACATTATCTCTGGCAGTGAGGATCGGAGACTGTATATCTGGCCCACTCAGCATGTTCCTGACGATGCCAACAAGCGGCCCTACGAATATTTTGAAGCTCACGATGACATCATCACTGTTGCCATGATGGCTCCGATATCGACAAAGATACTTGTCGGCGCCTCTGACGACCCCATCTTCGATCTCTGCAACCCGCCACCCATCACCCTAATGCCCCGCTCTGAACTCAATGACGACGAAGTGCCTCGGACACCAAAACGGCTTATCCCCAATGACCCTGCGGCCAAACGCAAAGCTGAACACCCCGACGGTAACATTATTATATCGTCGGACCGACGCGGTGTCATCCGCGTCTGGCGGCAGGATTGTGCGGCGCAGAAACGAAGACAAGAAAATGGGGCCAGTCAAAGGCTGAGTAGTATTACCACGTTGACGCGCACGGGTAGCATTATGACACGGTCGAGTGTGGGAGTCGGGCTCGGAGGCAGTATGCAGAGGGGCAAGGACATGGAGAAGAGCCAGGAGGCAATTCACGTGTGGAGGGAGGGAGTAAAGAGGGATGGAGGGCGGATGGTGAGTAGACCTGCGAGCCAGCCAGTCAGTAGGCCGGTTAGTGCGGGGAATGTGGAGCGTACAGCTACGGAGGTAAAAGCGGGAGAGGAGGCTACGGGAGACGTTGTGACACCTGTTGCTGGGACCACGGTGATATCTGACGTAACTGAGGGTGATACAAGATCAACGGAGTTTATGGGGACTGAAAGCAAGGCAATGCAAACTACGGAGGTTCCAGAAGCTGATGGGAAAAAAAAAGAGACTACGGAAGAATCAAGGCAATCTGCAGATGGATTCATCAGCGGGTTCTTTTCGAGGTGGAAGGGACGGGGCTTCTCAATGGGCGGGGTCGCCACAGCAGCAATTTCTGCGGCCAATTATAGTTTCTTAACTGGGAGTAAGGAGCAGAGTCAGCCAGCGGTGATATCACCGACCGACAAAGAGCCTTACGACAAGGCGGGCATAAACAAGCCATCTGAGACTCCAGCTGACAAACATGAAGATGTCAAGCGAAAGTCCTTTGAGGAGAAGTTGCGCAAGTCACTTGAGGTTGCGCGGAGATCGTTGGAGATTACGGCGTCGGATGATGATGAGCTGGGGACAATGCCGACGCCGAGGGGGGGAATATTTATGAAGATGGGGCGGAAGGGCCTCAGGAAGGTGGAGGAGGATGGTGAAGAGGGGGAAGATGAGGAGAAGTGTATGGGGTGTGGGAAAGGGAGGGTGGAAGAGAAGGTGATTGGGGGGAAGAAGAGAGGGGTCTGTGGGCGGTGTGAGATAGTGGTTGTCTAAGAGGGGAAGTACTTTTTTTTTGTTCATTTATTTGTTGGTTTGATTTGATACCCGATATTGAAGATTTATCTTGCTTCATTTGTGGATTATTTGGATACAACTTTATTGTTGCTTTCCTTTGTGGTTTCTTTTGTAAGTCTTTTTGCTCTTTTTAATAATGATGTGATTACCGACACATATGACACTGCATTAGTGAATTGTAATGATTGTAACTATACTGCGGATTACATCAGACTACATAATCCAAGTTTTTAGGCTCTTTAAATGACTCTATGACGCACCCCCGATGACGCCATCCGATTTGTCAGCCGGACTTGCCCCCGACCCAGAGCGACGGCAAGGCAACAATAGCGAGATACAGGGCGCTGATGACTTGATCTGATAATGCCAATTCAAAAAGAGAAACCAGGCAGAGGCGGCAAACTGCGAAAATGGTACTTCGGTTCATAGAAGAGGGTAGAAGAGATTGCTTTATCAGCAGAGGATTCGGAATGGTTGCCGAGATGGGGCGAAAGAAAAGGTGGGAAGCTTTGGGAAAGAACTCCAGAAGGATGATGAGGATGAGGGATCCACTTTTTGGGTGGGCTGGGAAGATGTATACATATAAAGGCGGGGGCAGGGTTTTTTTTTTGTTTCTGTGTTTTCCTGAGGACATTTTCTCTATTCTGACTCTACGACTTACCTTTCTCACGGGTTCCTCGTACTGCTTTCAACCTCGTCTTTTTCACAAGTCACATACACGTGCACACGCACACACGCACACACGCACACACAAAATACACGAATAACAAACAAGAAAACACCGCCCAAAATGTCCCTCAAGACCATCGCCTCCTCCGCTGAATTCCAGAGCCTCGTCTCCTCCCACAAATACGTCATTGCCGACTTCTGGGCCACTTGGTGCGCCCCCTGCAAGGCCATCGCCCCCCTCTTCAGCACGCTCTCGTCGGCCAACGCGGTCCCCGACAAGTTGGCGTTTGCCAAGGTGGACATTGACGAGCTGGGTGAGCTGGCGCAGGAGTATAATGTGACGAGCATTCCGACTTTTGTGGTGTTTGAGGATGGGAAACCAAAGGAGATTATTGCGGGGGCAGTCCCGGCGAAACTGAATGAGCTTGTCAAGAGTGTCAAGGCTCAGCTGGAGTAGGCGATTGTGGGGATGTGGAACTTGAGTTGGATATGGGTTGGAGGTCGGAGTGGGGGGAATCTCGGGGGAATCGGAATCGGAATTGGAACTGGCCTTGGAAACCAAATAGTTGCCTGTCTACTGTTGGTCATGATGTCTTGTTTCATCACTCAGACATGACCTTGCATGCTTTGACTCCTTGGATCACTTACTATAGGTCCAAGCCTCTATATCTCAATCCGCAATGTTAAGAAGACATAATTACACATACATACATTGTCAGTGAAAACAAAATGTTCTGAATTCGGCCGAGCAAAAGCCTATATCATTATGACATTAAAAGAACCAGACCGAGTCTTGAATAACGGACTCGGTGATTATTTACCTTTGTTGGTAGAGATGCTGTTTCTATATAGCTAGAGTAAAAAGAGGAAGGAAGTGGAGGGACTCCCAGGCCTGTGACAAAAGGAAGAAAGGATGGAAAGAACAGAAACAAGAGGGTAAGTAAATAAGACAAAAAAAAGAAAAGCTATGTAAACAGATATAGAAAAAAGAATTGAAAAGAATTGAAAGTTGGGAAAATCAACGCAGGCCAACCCAAAACAAGATAGATACAAGAAATATAATGTAAACAACAAGCCCACCCAACCAATCACAAGGAGCCATCGCCCCTTCCTTTCTAAGATGCGGTCATCAACATGGCAAACGCCCAATCCCCTCTCGTCGTATGTCCTTCTCCTGTAATCGTCTTCTTCAGCCAGCATTTCCACCCGTCCTCCTGCGGCCCATCCCCCTTAATGAACCCCCAGCCGGCCCCGACGCACAGGTCGTCACCGGAGCATAGGGCCAGACAATCGTCCCAAGTGGCCATCAGCTCGGTGTCGTAGTCGGCAGCCTCGGAGGCAAGCGACCAGTCGATACCGCAAGTGAGGGCGAAGGATTTAGCAGTGCCGGAGATGGAAGTGGTGGAGGGGGTGAAGGGGCAAGTGAGGGTGGCGGTGTTGACGGCGGTGGTGGAAGGGTTGATGATGCGGCGGGAGGTGGAGAATGTAGTGGGGTGGGCGGTTATTGAGGTGGAGGTGGAGGTAGAAGAAGAGGAAGAGAAATAAGTGGTGGGGGTCACGGTGACGGTGATAGGGTTTTGTACGACGGAGGGAGTGGCGGTGACGGTGACGAGCGGCGGAGTAGAAGAGGAAGAAGATGTGATGGGAATGTCGGAGGCGGACATCGACAGCTTGGTCGTTGAAGCGGACGAGGTTGTCAATTCCGTGCTGGAGACAATGACAATCGTAGAAGAAGTGGAAGCCTGATCCGAAGCTGCCATCGTCGTTTCAACAGCCAAACTCGACGTAATCGCCGCAATTGTCGACGCAACATCCACCGCAGCCGCCTGCGTCGACAAATTCCCTGGCATCTGTGTTTCCGTCTCCGCCTCCGCTGCCCCCTTCCGACTATTGGCCCCCGCCTGCCTATTCTTCTCCCGGCCCATAGTCACGCCAACGCCAACGCCTACCCCGACGCCAACAGTGATAAAAATCGCAGCGGCAATCACCGCCCAAAAGACCCACGGCTTCCGTTCTTTGGGAAGCTCCCCGATACTCCACCGGTTAGTGGGGACGCTCCATCTTTTTTCCTTGCCGGTGCCCCCGATGCCGAGGCCACCGCCCGAGATGCGCCGGTTGGGCGATAGGTGGGGTGGCAGCGGGACTACGGTGGCGACGAAGGACTGTGATTTGTCGCCGTCGCCGACGCTGGTGCTCTTGGTCGTTTTGGCGGTGGGCGGGGACTCCGAGCGGGCGTCGTCGAGGTAGAAGGTGAACTGTTCTGGCTCCGGCGTGGCCATGGCCGACGGGTAGTTGGTCAGTCTGCTAGCGGTGATGGCTGTGGCCGTGATGGTTGTGGTGGCCAGAGAATTGGAATTCTTGGCGCTCGGGGCGCGCAAGGGGAGGGACGCCGAGTATGATGTGGGGTAGTCTACGGCGTATGAAGAGAGAGGAAGTTGGGAGGGACGAGCGGGACGAGCAGTGGCGCCGGAGAGGGTGTGGTGGAGAGAAGGTGTACCTCGAGTTTGTGTATCGACGGCCGAGATTTTTGAT
>JABFIG010000286.1:0-21084 GCA_017139545.1 Ambrosiella cleistominuta | reverse complement strand
AAGAAAAAAGAAAAAAGAACCAGGGAGGGGGGGAATAGAAGTCGGCACAAGCCACGTGAGGAGGCTTCCCTACTTGTCCTTGGTAGAAAAGTATATGTGGAGCCGAGAGGTGTGAGTGGAATCTATTTGGTTTTGAAACGGTACGGTAGTTGCCGAGTTTGCGAGGATAATAAGTGTAAAACAATGGAGATGGGAATCTTAAAAAAAGGGAGAAAGAAAAAAAAAAAAAAAAAAGAAACTAATGAGAAGGATTGAGAGGAGTTTTAAGTTTTTTGCTTCTTTGAGGTTGGTGTTGTTTGCTAGGGTTGTGTTTTTTTGTGATTGTGATTTGGAAAGGCGAGAGGAAGCCGATGACGTTTGTTAGGGGGAAGGAGAAGGGGAAAATTTGAAAAGAAAAAATAATGATGACGATGGCGGTGGCAATGATGTAATGATGTGATTATGCAGATAGGTCTTTCTAGAGAGTTTCTGTAATCTTTCCTTTTCAGTTCTGTGGGCGCTTAACAACGCAGAGACAGACAAAGACAAGAACGATTCTGGTGGAGGAAAATGAAGAAAAAAATGACGACAGAAAAAATGGAATAATGAAATTGTGGATGGATGGACGGACGGATGATGTGCACGCTTCTGCAGATTTCATGCAGAAAGAAAGAAAAGAAGAAGAAAAAGAAGCAGAAGCAGAAAAATATGCACATGTGATTTAATCAGTTGGGAAAATAGAGTAGGCAGTTTGAGGAAAGAAGGAAGGAAGGAAAGAAAGAAAGAAAAGAAGAATGGTGCAAGGCAGTGGGAAGCACACTTGACTGATGACTATCTGAACCTATATATGTATTTGATAATCATCAAATAGAAAGTCCAGACAACAAAATCTAGACAGACGTGGATACAAAGTGGATTATGGCTTATATTGGCGGCTTCTCTGCTGCTGGATGAGTAAGAGTAATTGGCTGGTTGTGGTGGTTATATTTAGATGTATATGTCAGATTCAAGGGCAAAAAAAAGAGGCATACTTGGGATGTGGTGGGACAAGACGAAAAAGAGAAAGAGGAGGAAAAAATAGAAAAAGACGGTCTTCGGAACGGGCTTGAGGCGAGGGGGGTCAGGCAGGTAGCCAAGGTGTATGTAAATATGTTGGGGATTTTCTTTTACTTTTTCAATGGAGAATATACATGTATACAGCGAGATGTTTAGTTGATGAAATATAGTGAATGCAGGTGGTTGATTGGACGTCGAATACCCGAAAGAACTGCCGCTGCATTTTTTTTTTTTTTTTTCAGTTAGTCACTTCTGGGCCTCAAACTGTACATCGTTTCTCCGCCTCCCCCCCGCCCGCCAGCCATGTGATTAACAGACAAATTACATAAAGAAACAAAGTATCATAATCATCAATATCATAGATGCTTCACTCCTCACTGCCCGATGTCATTGTTGGTTCCACGGACTACAGGCTACAAGGCCACGGGATCAGACTGACAAGTATGGAGTAAAAGAAGAAGAAAAAAAAATGCCGGACAAACAAATAAGCAAGCAAACAATCAACAAGGAAATAGCTACAATTTATGGACAATTTTACAAGGGTTTTCTTGAATATGTACTTGGCATCCCACTAGCTATTTGCCTTTTTTTTTTTTTTTGCTATTCGTCGTTCCGATCCGGTCGGCCACGGCGACGGCGACGGCAGAAAACTGTATTGAAGATGTCGATGTAGAACCAGTGTTGGAAACAGGTAATTGCCCATTTGGTGCTGATGGGAGAGACAAACTGTGACTCACGAACCCCGCGCAGATCACAGGACCACAGAGGCGAGCAAGTTACATATATATATGTACGTATTTACAATGTTTGCACCGAAAATTCTGGATGCTTAGCCGGCTGACTGAGAGTCATTAACGCTAGATATTTACAAAATCACCTCAAAGAGGCTCTCTTTTTTTTTTTCTCTAAATTCCAGTTTCCTATACCCGCGTCTGTCCTTCGCCCCTCCACCCCTCCATTCCCACCTTTGATCCCCAACCGCCACCGCCCGTGCCCTGTTGGTCAAGTATGTACATAGTAGGGCCTCCTTCCTCTCTGACCTCGCCATCATCATCATCATCCTGATACCACAAACCAAAAGAACGACTCGACTTCAAATTTCCCATGCCCTCTTCGCCTGCATCTATTCATTTATTCCTTCCTTTACGGTTCACCGCTCTTACATCTCGTGGCGTTGGCCTTGTCTTGCATTTACATTGTCGGTCTTTTCGTCTCGTCTCATCTTGTTTTCTTTTCTAATATACATGCAAAAATGCCTGCCTTGCATGAGGCCCATTCATTCTGGTGATCCTTTCCATTCTTTGGTAAGCAACAGGGAAAAGATTAGCCACTGTGCTTGCTTTATTTGTGCCACTTTGTCACTCTGTACTTTGCCCTCTCACACACATAACACAAACTACTGCTAATCAACCAATTACTCATCGCCCAACAAAAACACCACTGTCCCCTACGAAATCCCAGGTTCCCCCCCTTCCCTTTCCCTCCGACTACTTTAGCAGTCCTCACATTACAAAGGGAAGATGCCTATTAAAAGACATGCTTTTTGTATTATGTCCAGGGTTGTGTTAGGGTCTGTGGCACACATGCACATATACATATACGGAACACTAATGCACGACACGGCGGGCTGACCTTAAATGAGCGACTTTGCCACTGATGAGGCCATAGTTATGCCATGACATGCATCCTCCGCTAGATTTTGAGGCCCTATGATCTGCCTTGGGAAATGTCTGTCTGTCTGTCCGATGTATTTGAAAAAGTAGAAAGAGGGAGGCCGGTTAGCTTTTTGGGCAACATGAAAAATGTCATTTGCAAAGATGATGTCATTACCCCACTTGCAAAGCCATTCCATTTCTAGAGACAGGTATATCTATATCTGTATATTCAAATTTGTACATCTTACAGATCTATACATTTATGTATTTACAATAAGCACTACACTGCACTGCACGGACGGGCAGCCGAGAACACTGAAGTGCAATGTAGTCCATCGCAGCCCAGCCCAGCAAAAAAATGCACTTCTGCCCCCGCCGTATCCTCCCCTCTGCATATCACCGCGAAGCGAAGAGCGGCCAACACCATCGCCAATGTAGGTACTGCCAGCGTAAATGTATGTACATATGTACGCATGTATGCCGGTCCGCCCGCCAAACAGGCGGGCTCAGGTTAGTCATTCATTTACATATATTCACTTCAATCCAAATCTGGCTGCTGTATATATGAATAGAGGGATAGTCCCACCTATAAATGCTGATAGACTGATAGCCAGGCATAGAGATAGCAACCTTGATATCTAATCAACAGCAACACCCACTGTAACCCACCATCACTACCCCACCCTTCCCCGCCCCCAGAGCCCAACTATCCAAACCACCCAAACATTCCCCAAACCCTAGCTACCTATGTAGAATGCCTATCACTTAATACCAGAAGAAATATTGTCCTACTTTGGCACAGCACATCACATGGTAACAGCCTAACATTACACAAAGAGTCATCACCAACTGAATAACAGGTTCACATGGGAAAATGTTGTTCGCTTCTTGTTTATCATTCCTGACAGGTGAATATAATGACCCTAACCATCGTCTGGTACATGATGAATAACTTCCACAAGCTGACAGAGTGCCCCACTTGGCAAAAAAAAAATCACTCGTAGCAAAATGGCACGTCACAAAGACATAAAACACTAAGTGTACACACATTATGACATTCACGAAACAAAAGACCACTAAGTTGAAACAAAAATGGCAATACAAAACAGGCACTATTCAAGAGGCAACCACCAGCCCAATCAACAGGAACTACAAAGCCCCCATCAACCAAGACACCTCAACCCCCAAGATATGCAAAACGACATAAAAACAAAACTTCAGATACACATTGAAACAAAATAAAAATCAATCCCCCAAATAACAAAGACACAATCCACAACTGCACGAAAAGCACAACCCACACACCAACCCCAGCAGGCCACTAAGGGAGGAGACACACTGACGAATGCTTAATTAACCCCCACCCCCCAGCGACCTCCTAAAATTGAGTCCGAAAATTCCAAAATAGGCTGACTTTCAAACAGGTCATAACATTCCTACACAGATGACAGCATTATCCCAAGCAAGGCGGATAAAAGAAAGCAAAGAACATCAGATCAAAATACAGAGTCCTTATGTTTCTTTTCATCCCTTTCTTACAGACGGGCACCACCGACAACTTTCATGTCGACAGCAAGCTCGTTGCCCTCGTCATTGAGGACCATGACGCGGACAGAACCAGCACCGGCAGCGAAGGCTTTCCGCAGGCGGCCATACAGGTTGGACTGGTCAATGACGGGGAGACCCTGCTTGATGTCGCCGGTCTCGGTCATCGCGGTGACTGTGATTGAGTATGTTAGTACGAGGTCTGCGTCATATACCGAATGCATGTCCGCCGATGGTGGTTGGCGTCTGTGGCCATTCCAGACAAAGGCACCGGCCGCCGCCACTTGACTGTAGAAATTCATATGGGACAAATAGTATGACTTACTCTCGCCGTCCTGGATGTCAAGGACACGGTAGATCTTGAAGACGGGACCGAGCATGGTCTGAACGACAACGCTAGGAGCAGGGTGAGAGACGAAAGAAGACTCCTCGTGCAGCTGCTTGGTGAAGAGGTCGACACCTAGGTAGCGGTACTGGCCAGTGGAAGGCGAGGTGGTGATCTTGATGACCTGGCAGGGGCGACCCTGCAGCATAAGGAAGTCACCGAGGCGAATGTGGTGGCAGGGGATGGTGACGGTGTTGGGGTTGGCGGTGGCGGCGGGGCGCTCGATAATTGTCTCGCGGACTGCAATCTCCTCAGTCGGACCAGTCAATCCAGCGACGGCCTGCTTAAGGCCGTCACGGAAAGAGTGGTAGCGACCTTGCGAGGAGATTTGTTAGTGTTTTGTGTTTTGGGAAAGGATGTGAAGGTTGCTTACCAGTCTCGTCGTAGTAACCCATTTTGGCGGTAGGTTCGGGGGCGGGAAGAGCAAGAGGTCTCTTGGTAGAATGGAAGGATACAGAACTCTCGGGGTATGCCGGAGAGATCTTAGGGCGGCGCGAGATGGCTCGGTGGTTGTCAGAGACGACGGTAGGAGACTTGCGCACGGGGCGGTACACGTCAATGTCTACAGTAGACTGAGTGGCGTGCGAAGGGCGGAAGTCACGATATCTACGTTCAGCGATATCGATTGGGGTGGAAGGGATGGCGAGGTTCTTATCGGTCTCGTTTCTGTTTATTGTAGAGACTGTTAGTCTGTATGATAATTATATAATGATGGATGAAAATAAAAATAAAAAGGGAAGAAAGATTGATGAATGTTTGGAATGCACAAGACAAATAAAAAGAAAAGAAAGACGAAGCAGAGATGCGACCGAGCAAGGAAATATAAGCAGAGACGCGTTGGGGGTGGTCTTTTTTTTCTTCTTTCTCCCCAGGGCCCCGTAACCAAAACACAATAAACAACGAAGCGGCAGGGACCCGGCCAGCGAGGGAAGAGGAACAGTGCCAGGGACCAGTACAGCCACCCTGTTTTTTTTTTTTTTTTTGCCTTTGCCCTTTCTCTTCTGCCTGTCTCCAACCACCCCTTGCTTGTTTATTTGTTTTGTTTTGGCCTTGGGCGTGTTCGCCGGGATGAAGGGGCCATTCTCGCTTGTTACTGGGTTTAGGGGGTCCTTGACCATCCCCCTTCCCTCGCTCTTCTGTCTGACTCTGTTGTCTTCTCTCCCCTGTCTCTATACTGTGCTATAGAGTGCGTGTATGTGCTTTGTATATGTCCATGTGTCTGATTCAGCGCCTGTGTGCCTAGAAAAGCCTAGGTCTTGTTCCTTGCCCTTGTCTGGCACTACAACACAAGCTCAGGAACACTGGCCCAATCTGTGCTTGCCAGAGAGAAAAAACAAGAGCTAAGCTAGGGCTTGCCACCAAAACAAACACAAACAAAGCCATACAGAGCTCAAAGTAAACACACGCCCCCTCCTTTCTCTTACTCCTCCCTCCTTGATCTATGAGCTTCTTCACACGCTCTTACCTCCACCCTCATCACAAAGGAATAAGGGCCCCCAGGCAAATACACCTGGTACCCCGGCCAGGTCACTTTCGTGTCATGTTGTGGGATCCACTTCGCTGTACGGTCTTGTTGCTCGCTCACTTTTTTACCTCTTCTTTCTGGTAAGGGAGAAAAAGAGTGAGGGAGAGAGAACGAGGTAAAGCGCGATGGAAAATGGCAGACGGAAAACGGGTGGCCGGGTTTGGTAGAGCGCTGAGGACTAGGAAGGCGCATGTTTGCGTAGGAAACTCGTAGTCAGACAAGAGAGATGGATAGTAGTCTCTTTGGGCTGGGACCAATCGCGTGGTTTGTTGTTTTGTTTTGGTGTTATGCTTTTGCCGAGCGTTCCATACAATTCGCGCTATGTTTAGTAACTTGGCGTCTGTCTCCCTCTAGTACTGTTGTGTCCACCGCCATTTTCAGCTGCGTATCTAGGAGTTGCTTATTACCATCTCTGAAGCACTGAGATATTAAAAGTCTTGTTGCCGATAAAGAGAAGCACCCCCCAAAGAAACAGCTCGAAAAGCGACTGTAGAACCACAGAAGAAAGACAGACCAAAAAGAAACATAACACATGGCAAATCCGTAGAAAAGAAAGACACGCAAAAAATCTAACAAAAAAAACCAACCGCTTATTGACATGACGTCCAAAGCAGCTCCTTCCCGAAAACAAAGTCCCACGAGGAATGTTCTTCGACAATAGGCAACTGCCGGAATATCATTGTCACAAGCCAAACGTGCAACTGCCCGTCCCAAGGGACACACTTAAGGATGGAAAATTTCTTCATGGACTGCAAAAAGAGGAGCAGGACGACGGGAAAGGGATGGAGGCCATCATCGGCCGTGTAGTGGCATTAGAATTGAGAATGCTGTTCGGAGGGGCTTGGCGGAGCCGGTCAGAGTACAGGAAGAAAGTACCGTTGTTTGCGGGAATCGGATATTGGGAGTTGAGAGAGCCAGCCTCGGAGTAGGGAAATTCGACATCAAGAAATGATGTTGTCTGGTTCCGAGTCCCCAAGATTGCCGGTTTGCTCCCCCTTCTCTGAGTTCTCATCTGGCGACTTGGAAAGCGGCTGTGTGCGCAATCTCATTGATTCTCTGTACGAGGCACAAAAACCTCACACAAAAGGCTCTTGAGTTTGATACTGCCAGGCCCGCTGTCTCCGCCATAACCATATCCGCCCGAAACTTTAGACTCCCCTCATTCCTCCAATCAAAAACAATTACCTCCGGACAACATAGTGTAGCGAAATCCGACTAGAGAAACTAAAAGTCCTCTCTGTCTCGGAAAAAAAAAAGGGAAATTCACTTACCGAAGACCCTCGGGAGCACCAAAAGTCGAAGCATGCGTCCCATAAGTAATATCGCGCCCACGGAACTTGCTCTCCCTTTCCGCAAACGGCCGCCCAGCCGAGTCAACTACGCTCTTTGGAGCAGGTCCCGGACGCTTGTACGTCGTCTCTTCGCGAATCGTCACCTCTTCGCGTACCGGCTGCGGTGCAAACGGGTTGATTCCCGCGTTCACCGACGGCGGCAGCGCCGGGCGCTCGCCCTCGTGGACGTGGATGTGCGTGTAGGCATTCTGGATGCCCTCGACGTCGGGGACCTGATGGGGCTGCGGGAGCGGGTTGGTGCCCTGGGTGGCGATGGTGGCCTGGTAGAGCGTCTGCTTCGGGGGGACTGAGGGGCCCAGGGCGGACGTGGGCTTGTAGACTTCCTCGGTGGTGATGGTTTCAGTGGTGGTTTCGGTGACGACAGGGGCCGGCGGGGGGCGGATGGGGCCGGCGTCGCGGTAGGCCGAGGGGAAGAAGGAAACGGGAACGGGAACACGGGCTTCGAAATCCAGGGTGGGCAATCGGGTGCGCAGATAACAGTCTGCGGGGCCGGAACGGGGTTTGGGTATGGTTCTGAACGGTCTCTTTGACCTTGAGGTTTTGGGGGGGGGGGGTTTTCCGAAAAAAAAAATGTATATATAATGAAAAGAAGTGGAGAATTCACTGATACGGCGAATAATAAAGAAAAAAACGCGGGAGCAAGCGGTCGTTCTCAAGTAAAGTTGGCGATGATTGTGGTGACGATGGTGATGGACTTTGTCCTCTGAAGTTCTGAAGAAAGAAAATGACGGGATTCCGAAAGTAAGAATCGAAATGCTGGGGAACAAACAAAAGTTGAGAGTTCAAAGCCTGTGCTGCTGGCGTATGTCTGTTTTCCGGGGGGGGGGGGGGGGTGTAAGTGGACAAAAAAATAAGGTGTGGTGGAGGGTGTTGGTTAGGGTTTGATGGTAAGCTTGGACGTTGTGTTTTTAGCCAGTTGGTTCGAGATAATAAAGGACACGGGAAAAGCAAAGAAGAGGAAATAAACAATAAATGGGTTGATATCAAATTTAGATAAAGAGAGGTTGGGCAAGGTTTCAGTGGAAAAAAGTTCGCCAGGAAAGAGAGAGAAGAAAGAGGAGGGTTTGGCGTGAAAAACATTCAGGCGAACGCTAGTGCGGTTATGAGAACAAGGACGAGACGGCGCACAGAACTCTAGGCTTGTTGGGCTGTGTGAGGAGGAGAGAGGCGAGCGGGCGGCGTGGAGAGACAGGAAGAGGAAAGGGACGGGTGAGACAATTTGTTACTGTGGACAAAACAATGTAGGACAGACAGTGGGTTGGTGTAGATATCTACAGCAAGATAGACCGTCTTCTTTGTAGTTCCCGTGTAAAAGACGTACATACATAATCGTGTGGTCAATGTATTCAATATATGTATGTGATCAGCCAAGTACCTGTTAGCAGACAGGCCCTTAATCAACAATAAACTCAGACACCTAGTCGCTATCTTTTCATCGTCATTACCAGCAAAAATAAACGAACTACCATGGCCATGACTCGCCCCCAATCAGTCATTCAGTCTGTATCGAACCACGGCAAAAAAAAAAAAAAAACTTATCCATACAATTTCAGAAGCATAACCCATGCCTTCTGTCTCATTATTTCTTTTTACTTGTCTCTCTCTCTTTTCGAAAATCCCGGCTCCGGTCTCTCCACGCCGCCGCGGCACAGAATGCATTCCCCATGTCCCTCATCAAATCCTACAGGAAACGACAAAGACTTTTCTCTTTCTTTTTTCTCGCTGTCGCTCGGCCACTAACAGACTGAAAACCACCACTTGACACTTCCCATTTACGCGCAGAAAATTCTACGTCGTCAATACATATATATGTATGATATAGGCTGTAACACTCTGTTGAAGCTGTAGACTACCCACCAGTAGCAATGAGGCATTTGATGGCATATTAATATGTATGTATCTAAATATGTATTATGCAAGCAAGGGAATACATGCATCCATAATGAAGGCTACAACGGCGGAGCTTTCTCTCGTCTTCTTCTTTTTCTCTTTCAAAAACAAGAGCCTGCTATAGCGACTCTACACACATATGCACACGAGAACCATCCAGATATGTGCTGTGACGATAAACATTGGTTACAGTGAATGCAAAACGTGCAGCTTGCGTGAGCGGTGCTGAGGGCTGGTGACGGAGATGATGGTAGGCTGAGGTGTCACATTGAGTGGGGATTCATGCATATATAAATATTTATATGTATTATTTAAATGCTTACTCACTTTCGATCTGTGGCTTGGTGGTGGTGGACTGGATGGTTTGGCTGGGAATGTAGTGGGTTGATGGAGGAGGGTTGCATTGCAGGCGGTGGTGGATAATGTGTGAATGGTGGTCAGAATTAGGGTTGTTGATACACTGATGTGGAGACTAACCCTACATGTCAGATGGCCGTGGTTATCTGCCATCTGCCCACCAATGTGCAGTTGGACACACAAATGACTCCATTACAATGGGCTACACAATATCATTATTGATAATGGTCATTTCTTGTGGCCATTTCCGGTCTGAACCAGGAATTCAGATGGCTGGTGGCGATGCTCTGTTTTTTTCGCAACAAGTGGGCTGGGCTGGCTTGCTACATATTGTCACATTCGCACTTTGTCTGTCTGGCAAGTAAATGGGCAGAGATGGCAAGGACTTTTGGTCCTTTTTAGCATTGTAGGAAGGGAGACAGAAAGAGAGAGAAAGATAGAGAGCAGTCTAGTCTATAGACCAAGTAGGCAGCTGAGGGTGAGTGAGACATATACTACAGAAGCTGTGGCTGGGGAAAAGGTGAAAAAGGGAACACGATGATGTTGATCTAGAAGAGGAAGAAACTGGAACTAGATCCATATCGCCATAAATATGATCTGTTTATAGAAACTCAGATTCAGATTCAGGAACCATTAAATGGCAAAAAGAAACGACATCCTTCTACGCGATAAAGCTTCTTTCTGTGGCTTCACTCTTTGTATTGTATTGTATACAGACCCCATTTTTAATTGAATCATGATGAGTCTCCAAGTCTTCAGAAGCACTCGAATCACCACTTTGCTAAACTCATGCCTCATTTCTACTCTGTCTCTCTCTCTCTCTTATGCGGATATCCCAATCAAATACTCTTCTAGAGACACGCCCTTCTTAGCCTCTGAATCCTTCTCTTACTCATTTGCCGCCGTCGCCAGGCCAACGAGGCGCCAATTGTGAAGCTTTGAGCTTATACAATTCATTTAGCTCACCACTTATGTAGCTTCTAGAGCTTTTTTTCTTCTTTCTCTCTATAGGCGACATACGCTAAGAGGTCAATTGACGATATTTGCCACATCCTTTTTGTATATAGACAAGAATGAAAGGGTATGCTTCAATGTAATCAATCAGTATCAGAGGCTATAAACTGTCTTCTTCAACTCACACTCTGGCACCAAGTGTCAATTGTGGGCCAGTATACAATAATTGCCGTAGAAACTCGACAGAAAAGTCCAAGCTGCGGCGTAGAATAATGAAATGATGCCAGACAAAGACAGACGATCCTCGTTCCAGACACGCGCATAGACGTGTGTATGGGAGGGGGTATTGAGGCAAAGATGTCAGGTGCGGGCGATTCGTCCTCTTTCGCTCTCTATTTCTCACACACACACACACACACACACACACACAACACAGTCCGTCACTCAAACGACGCGCCGGACACAGTCATCGTCCTTATTGTCTCAAGGTTTGGTTCGCTACTGCAGTCTTTGATTATGACTAGCATACTGTCACGCTTGTATACACATATATCTTCATCTTTGATTTGATACGTGTATAGCACTTGGTCCCCGTAGTAGAGACGGAATGCTATAGTGTGTGATTGGATGGTTGTGCTAACTAGTCATCAATAGATGGAAGGCAGCAAGCACGCTTTTGCGCGCTGCCGCCGCTATGTTGAAACGGGCACGGGTGTGGGTGGACATGGAACAAGAAGTGAGGGAAAGCAAAGCAAAGCCTTGGGAATTCCAATGGGGATAATCAATAACGTATTAAGACATCATGTTCGTTGGCCTATCAGTATCGATGGAATGTTGCCATATCTACAATTCTATATATACGACCTATGGTGGATTGAACATGTCTACAGTAGCAAGAATCCACTAGATGGCTGCAAGCTGCAGTTTGCTGCCTGACAATTATTTCTAAATAAGTTTCTCTCCCTTTTATATAGCTAATAACAGCATACACGGCCACTGATAATCTCTCATTTCATCATCCCTAGGTGACGGCACGTAATAGTAGCCTTGTCCTGGGGAAACAGCCACTGTAAATGTTTGGTAAAGTTGAAACAACAACAGCCCTTTTAAACACCACCCCAGCGATGTTTCTTTTCCTTCGGTCCAGATGAAACGGGTCAATTTGGTCAAAATCACATGGTAACGAGCCAAACTGTGGATCTCTTGTGACCTTGCCATTAAGACCGATCGTCCCAAGAAGGGGTCCCATCATTGCTGCCGTCATCGCGAGCCGCGTGCTTTTTTTTTTCTCCGAAACTCAGATACACACCGTATCTTTCTTTCTTCTCTCTTGATATTTCCAAGTGATGTCCACCATGACATAGATATCTCGTATTGATATCCCTTACAGATCCCCTTGCATCTACCAAGATCACCACAGAAACCCAAAGAACCCACCCATCAGCACCCCGTTATGTACACACATTCACCACATGATAAATTAGGGTTAGAGTACTCTAAAAACCCTGTCCCACGCAGGGCTTACCCGGAAAGGCGGCAAAAAATTGTTCAATATTGATCCCAAGTGGAGACACACAGCGTGAGATGATGGTAATGGGCAAAGAAGAAAAGTGAGGCGTGTGGCTCGCATATGCAGTGGGGGGGGATTATTGCGGAATGGATGAAAGGGAATGTTGTGTTGTGCGCATGAGCGGTTAGTCTTTGGCGGGGGCGGCGGTGAGGTGGGGATTTACATTTATGTGATGATTGATGATCGGTAGCGAGGAAGAGGCAGAGTCAATCTTTAACTGAGAGACTTCACAGTGGTGCAGGGTGACCGCTGTCGTGAGATTTAGCCGTTACCGACGAGGCTATCATTCATACAGCCAGCTATAAAGTAGCTGAATAACCCTCCCCCCACATTAGACCTCTCGGTAATTAATTGATCAACTGAACATTCAACTTGCTAATAATTATTTTAGTGGAACTTCTCTTCTCTTTCTATAATCGCCCTGGATATTGCTTCCTTTTGCCTCCCTCACCAGTCCGCCATGGATCACCAACAATAGACAATTGAATCCCTCTGGAATTTCTAGACCCGCTTACGTAATCTCACACAATATCCACTTATCTTTTCTTCACAGGCGGCTATCTGCACCCCTTCTTATTGGTTGGATCCACAATTCTAACTTGCCAGCCAATAGGACAAAGAGAACAAGGCTACAATTACGGAAACCGGGGCGACTAGATGTACAGTGAAATGAACCGAGATGTATAGATGATGACCCATTTTTTTTTTGTTCTGTGATTCGTGACTGTTAGTCGTCGCGCGGGTTGATTACAGAGATTACGCTAGGGCGGTGCGAAGAGAGATTGGGCCTAGTTCTGAACAGGCTTGTTAGGTAGATAACGGGAATGACAATGGAAACGGATGAGAGGTGAATGGGCCACCACGCGTTGAGAGCTGCAAGTTGAGATCGGCGAGACTATGGGATTGTAGGTTGGGCTGGTTGGTGCGTTGCTGGGTGGCCGGGTCACTTTGACGATTTGACGACATGACGAGGTTCTTTTTCGTGAGGAAGCGTATTATTTGATTATTGGGAGTCATGGATATGGGTGGAGACAAGTGAGTGAACAGCAATAGCAAACCGCGATAGTACCCATGTCCAAGCACCAGGGTTCCCATAGAACTTATCCAAATCATCAACTAACGGTTAGTCTATATACTTTCAAACTACATACCAGGCCCCATACCCAACCGATCGCCAACCAACTCGTATCCACATACATAGATTCCCGACTAAAAAGAAAGAAAAAAGCCGACTGACCACCGGGCTGAACAAAGCCAACAAGCCAAACAGGATAGCCGAGATGTTGAGCTGAACTTCCCCAACGACGACAGCAAAGAAATATAATCTCTCCTATAACGCGCATTCTTTTTGCCATTTCTCTTAGCTTAGCCCCGGATGGGCCATTTGGAAAGCTGGCGGGTTACCGGGTCAACTAGGTAGTGAGTTGGCGGTGACGACGAAGGGGAACGGGGATTTGTGATGAGGAACGAGGAGCGAGGGACGAGGAAAGAAGGGGATGGAAGTGAACATGCAGGTACGAGAGGAAGGTTCCTGAGTTTGGAGGGGTTTGATTGAGATTTCGGGTTTGGCAGTTTGAGGACGTGACCTTGGTTTGGTTCGGTTTTTGTGCTTGTAAATGTATATGTAGATGTGGGCAGTATAGATTTACGGTAAGGAAATGGCTCAAGGGAGATCAGTTTGTCTGCCACTGCGATTAATGGAAGCGAAGCCGATGCCATGCCATGAACATGGTCATGGCCGCCAACCTCTGGTTGCCCATCTTAATCTCTTCCCAAGCTTCCCAAGGGAGCTTCCATCTCTCCAGGTTGATTCAAGTTCTTAAACTCCAGAATCCACATCCAGCCCTATGAAGAAGACGGACTGTCTTCACTCTAAAAGTCTACCATTCATACCCAAGATAAAGAGTAGAGCAAGGTGGAAAATTGTAGGGATACTCATAATCTGGGTTTCGTATAAAAAACTAAATGTCACATTTTTAGCCTGTCAAACCTATGGTCCTGCCAACAAGAAATGCCTCCATAGCTCAGTTGGCAGAGCGCGACACTAGTAATGTCGAGGTCAGCGGTTCAAATCCGCTTGAAGGCATCGTTTTTTTAAACGAACCCCATACAGTTAGGGTTAACATGGGTTTCGAGCTGTTTTGAAGGTTATATCCCAATATGGCTACGTTTACAACTTATCAGACCTTTTGAATCCGCATGTAAATACTAATTTTTGTTCTCAAGCCAAGATATATCAGATCTCCCAAATTCTCCATTACACACCCCCATCATTCAGAAACCAGACTTGGAGCTGTGCGACCAAAATAACCAGAACTGGCAGTCCCTTTTTGCAATATATAAATCGGAAGAAACCACATGCCAGTCATTTAAAATCGAAATAACCATTAACATAAAAGCAGTAGTTACCAATTGTAAGCTTGGAAAATTCGCAAATTTGACCATGTGGTGGCCATCTGAAGTTGAGATGTGTTAGTCCAGATAGCTCACAAATTCACACATAAAGGAATGTACACCATGTGGTGATGATCTCAAGTCCAGATGTGACACAGAGGCAATTACTGGACTCTGGCCAACTATTGGGTAACAGTTTATATCAAGTACTAAGAGGCGAGATGATATGATGTTGACACATACCACGGGTGTCCATAAAGGCATGGTAGATGGGATAGGAATTTGCGATGAAGTCACTAGAACTCGTGACTCAATACTATACAGACTCTTCTGTAAGCCTGTATGGCACCTCAACAAATATACATCTTACATTAAATGCATTCTTCTTTGATCTCACAGGACATGTGCTCTGACTACCCAGCCTGACGCCGACATCATCATCCAACCAATCATGTCAGCATATAACTCTAACTCGGCACCATCTTGCATCCACCCGGCCTACCTGCCTTTAATCCATATTTCTCGTCCTATCTTTATCCAACCACCACCATCAATTCGAAAACAAGAGGTAACGCCCTTCCCATACCTTTCCAAGATCTCTCTCGCTTTCCCGCTTTCCCGCTTCCCTTCCCCCTCCTTCAATCCCGCTCCTTATCACTTTCCCAGCTCCCCCCTCTTCGGCATTGACATCATCCCCACCCCCCACACCCTACCGGCTACCCTCATCCAGCCTCCTGTGGTCCCTCCCTAATCCTTGACGTCCACAAAACGAAGAAAAAGGTTAAGCAGGCGACAACAGCAGTGCACATTTGCATCCGAGATTCTCCCCATAGCCATCATTGCAGAGGCGGTCACTATAATCATCAAAGCTATGGACATGGTGGGACCATCCGACACGAACATGTCTATTGGTATCATAGTTGTGGGGAATGTCATGAATACCCGGTATGTTTGCGTGTTTGAAAGGCTTCTTGTGTTGAGATATGTGAGATGGGCCAGTAAGAGTGTTTGTGTGTGTGTGTTTGCGTTTGTATTGAGACTAACGAGGAGACTTAGGAGAGTGACAACCAAAAAAAACAGGTAAAGGCCAGTGACGACATGGCTGCAATAATAGTTAAGAAGATTCTCGGGGGCAAATTAGAACACGCAAAACCCAATAAAATCAAGGTCAAGCACAAAGGAAAACGGACTTCCGTGATCATAGTGGCCCGGTGATATCCCACCCAACTACTTTCTGTGGTTGGACACACCGTCCACCTACTTGGCACCCTCCATCTATGCCAACCCGTTAATCCCAATGATAATCACAATAACGACTGCCTTGTCACTTCCCCAGTACGGGGTATCCCCGCCACGGGAAAGCATATTGAGACACCCCTTCAATTTGTTCTGCATATCACCCAGATACAGCATCATCATCCGGAAGGCAACCCGGTTGTTATCAGCTCTGGGCCCAAGCCCACCCATAATGTAGTAGACGATGCGAATATACAACTTTTCTGCCTCTAAATTGTGCACGTAGCTCCGTAGACTATGATTATTGATGGCAAAGATGCACCCATTCACCAAGAGAAGTGTCAGATTCGAAAATCGCGGAAAGATCTCTGAGGCTGGCCAGTCCGGTGTAACATTTTTCAGGAGACTGTAATGGTCCAAATGGAGCTTGAACGGAGGGTTTGAACGGGCAACGAGTGCATAGGTACGTGTTTCGAGGGCTTCAAGTAAGTTGCGGTCTGATTCGGCGGAGCTGCAGCAGCCTTGGCTCGGCAAGTTCATTTTATCAGACGGCACTTGTTTCGATGGGTTGGATCTTTCGGATGCGGGGCGGAGAGGCAGGACGATGACTTGTTCCGAGGATGGGAGGCGAGCCTTTCGAGATTCCTTGGTAGTCATTATGGTAGATTAGAGAAATATTCAACCTGGTAGGATGGAAATTTGATTGTGAACAGTTGAACCCGATGAGAATAAAAGGTATGAAATTGGCATGTGTTGTGATACCGGAAATAAATAGGAGAGTATAAAGTGCCCAAAGCCAGGGAAGTGCTAAGTAATATACCATTAGAATAGTGCCTGATTTTCAATGTCTTACTGCAGTGTCGTTTGCGGGGAACCCGGGTGTCTTACAAGGTTGGGTGAGACATCGGGGCTTTCTACAAGCTGATATATCATTGAGAATGACCTGTCTAAGCAAATAACAGCTATCAAAAGATGTGGTGGCAGAACTTTGATGGAAGTCACGAATAAAAAAAGACCATCTTTTCCCGGCCTGTAAACCCAGTGGCACCTGCAGAGATTTACCAGCGACCATCTTCTAAGAACGAAGCCTAGGGTGATTATAAGAAGCGGAAAGCTCAAACTACAATGACTGAAAGAACATTCTAGAAACTGTCATATTAACTTTTGACTGTTGAGCTGGTTGAGTTGGTCTAGCATCGTCACAACTATGATGTTTCGGGCCCAGAAGACTCTGAGAAGACCCTATCAAAGGCTACGCTTTGTTCTTGGGTGAGTCAGCTGCCGATAAGGTGTCAGGATGGAAAGCACATTGGAAAATCAGTCAGACAAGACAACTCAGATTATCAATCATAAGTCGACATAGACCAGTCGGACGAAGCGATGGGAAGATGCTGGTCGAAAGGAGAAGCTGTACCGATTCGGTCGCCGACTCGGATGTGGACGATTATATGTATGGTAGGTCGGAGTGAGATACGACACCATCTGCAAAACTAGATAATAGTTAGAATGTAGCAGAAGAGTTCAACAATGCAGGATAATCGCTTACTGTCTATCCCTCGTAACGCCGCACTAGCATGGCTCTCTCGCCGGCACGGAAATTGGGGACAAGTCAATCCCATCTAACAAACCAATTTCCTATATACTCCTCCCCGTAGGACTAAGTATTCCAATCAACTATTAGTAACCATACTCGTTGTTTTTGTTGTCACCGTCATCGAGAGAGATCACAATGGTGTATCATACCAAAGAAACCACAGGGCTCGCCAATGACTGGCCTAGAAAATCAGTAAATGTTCTCACCGCCATCAAGATAAAATAGTGGCCCCACTTCAAAGACAGTGTGTCATTAACACAAGGTATGAATAACGCAGAATCATGGCAGAGCCATGTAAGTAGAGTTGGTTGATTGCATGCAATCGGGGGCTATATCAAACCAAAGTTGGGAATATCAGTTCACAAAGCCCATAACAGCAGTGTCAATAGAAAGAAACAGTAAAAGCAGGACGGTACGGGCAATAAAGAGCACTGAGATAGTTGATGGTGTGGAGACTTGTAGTCATTGATGTTGTTATGGCGTTACTGGCCTTGCCAATTGTAACCTAGATACAGGAAATCCTACACAGAAGCGACTCTTATGTTTCTTACGTTATTCAACACTGTTCATAATAAACCCTATACGGTAGAGTTCTTATCTATGTATCCTTTTGTTGTTTAAATAAGCTCACCAGGGATGTTATTTGATAACCCAGGACCCCATGTTCATAAGCTCTCACATCAGAGGATCCAAAATAGGAAATTAATACACAAAGGACAATAAGAGATTGTTTACTGGGGCTTGACGATAATGGTGCAGGAAAAGGGAAATTTTGATGGGAAATACAAGCAAACATTTAATATTTTTTTTTTAAAAAAAAGAAACCTGAGGAAACACACGAAAACACCAAAAGAAATCAGATGAGTCTGCAAAGAAAAATCAAGCCATGAAAATAAATCATGATGAGGTTCAACAGCATACAAACCCACGTTTGCTCCCCCTCATCAAACAGGAAGGCAGTTGCGTAAACAGGAGATATTTTACAGTAGAGTCCAGTCTGATCGGAGTAGAGCCTGGGAAAAAAGTGGGGAAATCGGAGGGACTACATGCTGTGCCGCAGGCTGATCACAATTTTTTTGTCCATGTTGAAATGCAATGAATGTTTGGTTGGCCTCCGTCACGACTGATCGATCATCCGATTGGCAGGATTCTGAAACAACAAACACGACAAAAGAAACACACAAACATACCAGCTTCACAGTCCTGCTAACAACTGCCGACACTGATCGCCGCCGCCCCACCGGCACTCAAATCATTGGCCTCTCTCCCCACCCTCACCAAGAATAGCATATAAACTCCTTCCACTCCCCAGCTTTTCCGATATCCCTCTTCGACTACACGGCCATCGCATTATCCCATCTACCACCTCCCTCCCGCACATCCATCAAGCCTGGGCAAATGCCCCGGACCCTCACGCTCAAGCATGCGACCCCTGCTGATCTCGATGGACTAAAGGTCGGAATCACGAAACCCGAGGGGCTGGGTTATCAAGAGTACGTGTGTTTCCATAGTCATGGGTATGATGAGAGAAAGTGGGAGAGGGAAAACAAGCGGCATATCGTTTTGCCCGGCCGGGCGGCTATTCAAGGATAGTCTATAACTTGAAAATCCAGCAACACCCGGAAGTGAAGAACAAATATACTCGGCAAATTTTCATGGCTGTGAATTTGTGTGTAAGTTTTCTATATCGCTCGTGTGGACTGTTCCCAACAATCTGAAGTATTTCGTACTAACGGCCACTTGCTCGTCGCTGTGATAGTTCGCCTTTTCCCTTGTTCTGCTTTGCACTTTACCTTCTTCAAAGTCACGCCACAGGATTATCATCCGACATGTCCTAATACATGCTTCCATCCCTCGCTCTTGGACTTATCATCAACTCCTGAACTAAAGTTTGTCTATCTCTCAAATTACTCAGAAGTCAGATTCACCTTTTGGTGTCATCTGCCTACAACCCATCATCGTCTGCGCTCGAACAGTCCCAGTCGTAGCTGGCTGGTCACTACTTAATAGCAATCGCACCGAAGTAGCGGTAGCTTCGCGTGCACTGGGCTGTATATCTCCTGACGCAATTACCGTCCGCCCTTCTCATCACTTGTCTGGTATCCTTCCGTGTGTGTTTGTAGACAAGAGACTGGGAATGCCATGCTCCGGACATCCTATATCCGAAGATACTCTTGGTTTACGACAAAGTCGGCACAACAGTTAGATCGCAGAAGCCAATATTGACATGAACGCACACTCTTTCTCTACCCTCAAGAGCTAAATGCTTACTGCCTACTCATCAGCACCACCGCCACACTCCTGCTTTTACCGCCTCAACGAAAACAAACAGGCCTTAACATATCCTCAGAAACAAGGCATAACACCACTCCTTCCTGCATTCCAAAATTACTGTAAAAGGAACTCAATACCATAAAGGAGGAAAAGCGCCAAAATGGATCCTCCTGTGTTTCAAATAAGTGGGGCCCATCACACCTTTACAAACGCCAGATGTCTGCACCAAAAGAAAAGAAAAAAGAGAACATAACATTCTTGTTCTTCTCGAGTTCGCCGCACTGTTGTCAACACGAAACAGAGAGATAATATGTGAGTTCAGTCATGAGGATACGATCTCAGAGACTATTACTAATAGTATTGAAGAAGAAGAAGTGAGGACTCTTACGCGATATCCAGCGGAATTTGACGTCTCGATCTACCATTAAACCTGTCCCAACCTTGTTGTCAGTTTGCCCAAACCCCCACACTCTCAACAACAAACTTCCATCCTCGGCGCCTTAATACTAACAATTTCTCTCCTCGATCTAGACCATGGCTCCCTCGTGCATCATCAAGCAGGTTATCCCACAAGCCTCCCTCATATCCCCCATCGCCCTCACTGCCCTCTCTACGCTCACACTCCCACTTCCCTCCCTCCCCCCTCCCCTCTTCACCACCGTCTCCGCGCATCCACAAAACTCCACCACGCCCTATGTGCCTCCAAGGATGCCGTCTCCCCCGAAGATATTTCCGCCGCACAGCAAAGAATTGAGGTGTCCAAGGGAGAACTGAGAGAGATTGCCAGCGAGGAGGAAGTGGCCAAGGTCATCCAGCAGGTCGAGGAGCGAGCCACTATGAGGGAGACCAGGGGGACGCGGGGGCTGAGGGCAGATGGCCTAAAAGCCATTGGCGAGAAGAAGGAAGATGGAAAGAGGAGGGAGTGTCGCAGAAAGAAGTCTAAGCGAGGCGACTGGAAGAAGAGGAGAGTAAAGAAGGGGGAGGAGGAGGAGGAGGAGGAGGGGGCGGATCAAAATGACAATCGAGCTAGGGTTTGGTTCGTTGATCGACCTGGAGGGCCACTGCCAGACCCTGGGAAAGCCACCTTGTCCACAGACAGCCAGTCAGAAATTAGCATCTGTCCTGTTGGCGCCCCGTCGGAATCCATTGTCTAGTTATCTGTCCTAGTTTCCACTCATTCCTATTTCCACTCGCGCAAAATATAAACCTTCCACCAGATCCGTCATCTCCCCTCCCTCGCCGTTCCTTCCCCACACTACCTTCCCCATCCCTGAGCGCTATCATCTATATTATCCCCCCCCCCCCCGGTCCTCTATTT